>OVAF01001446.1:1661-22064 GCA_900406245.1 Odontarrhena argentea | reverse complement strand
ACGTGAAGGTGATGAGAGAGATTGGGAGTGAAGGCAAAGACTTGTCTACTTCAAGATGCGTACGGGCCACTTCTTGCTTTCTAATGNCTGATCTTAAATGGGTGCGGGCTTTAACGGGTCGGGCCAACCCACCACAACATCCCTATTCAAGATGCGTACGGGCCACTTCTTGCTTTCTAATTATTCCAAATCATTTTCTTGGATCTATTTGCTCCAACGACCCCATTTCGTCTACGTCTAAGTTACAACCAAACAAGGAAAGAGGTAGGCAAAGGGCAACGAATTATTGCATTTCTTTTTATTATGACTCCATTATAAAATGGTGTGTTTGTAAGGGTAAATACAAGAAAATGGCTATATGGTGTATAAAGAAAAATTTGAATAAAGATATACACTTTGAAAATTTTTGATGAACCCATTTATATCAAAGGGTTAGATCTTTCTTGTGAGATCCGTGTGAAGTAAAAGAATGTAATGAGACTCTCTCTCCGTGTGAAAAGTTGGTTGAGAAGACCAACCTTCAAGGCTCCTCTGGTTGTTGAAGAAATGAAAGTAACTTATATCACTGTCTGCTGTGTGTTGTGTGGTTATAAAAGCTTTTCACCGAATTGTTGTTCTACCAAAGAAAGACGACCCGATTTCACTATCCGTGTTCTGCGTACCCACAAAGACAAAAAAGGATCAATCATTTCCTCCAAACATATACCATTTTAGGATACATGGTTCAATCATTTCCTTTGACTTTTACCTGAGATTTTGGGGAAGGGAACACATTCCAGAACCTTAAGGTTTCATCTCCTGCTCCTGTTACAATCGTCTGTCCATCCGGTGAGACTGCAAGGTATAGAACCCGGTATGTGTGACCCGTCAGAGTTGCAATCTGAACCAAAACAGAGAGACCGTTAAGTATAAATCCTCAATGATGGAGAGTAATAATAATATACAGAGAGAATTCATCATACTTTGGACATGGTTGGGTATTTCCAGACAATGATTTGGTTTTGGGAGTATCCGTGCGTGCTAACCAGCTCGTTAACGTTCTTAGACCAAGCTAGATTGCATACCTGTCATATGCATAAACAAAGATGGTTATCAACTGTGAAATGTTGGCTATGTTTAGTGAAGTCATGTCAAGTTGAGAAATTTACCTGACTACAAGTATCAATGGAACTTAAATGAGTATTTGTCGTTGTATTCCAGAAACGTATGCATCTATCAGCTGTACCACCACCAGAAGCAAGAAGCCCATGAACATGAGGAGACCAAGCAATGGCTTTAACGGCTGCAGTGTGTTCACTATATTTCAAAACTGGTTGTGTTGAATGTTGGTTCCATACAAAAAGCTGCAAAATTTTGATAATCAGTTTAGCCATGCTTGCGGTTAAAAGGAAGACTAAGGTAACGACAAATGAAGAAGATAATAGTACATACCCGATTGTCATTTCCGCCAGAAGCTAACTCTCTGTTGTCATACGACCACTTGAGTCCGCATACTTCAGATTTGTGACCTGCCAATTTACTGACATGATCTTCTTGAGACCGTATGTCTCTCTGAAGAATACTCTTGTCTCTGCTCCCAGAAGAAAGGACTGAGGAGCCCCATGCCAGGGCTCCAACCCTTAGACGATGACCTTCCATTGTTCTTGTTCTCTTGCAGCGCGACGCATCCCATATCTGTTAAACACACAATCTAAAGTGAATATTCCATGGGATGAACATCAATAATTGCTCACATCTAAGAAAAACAGCAGAATGAAATCCTCTTAGCCAAGGTTTTATATCCGCTTTAATAATTTCAACCTTAACCATATAGGATTTAACTTCACTCAGGACAATGCGTGTATACTACAAACCCTTCTAGATAAGAAAGATATCTTTGTAATTATCCCCCTAATATAGTACCAACAATGATCAAGATTTCAGTAAAATAATACGGCATGAATCCTACAATCCATACAATAGTCATGGCCTACGACTATATAACAACAAAAAGTATATGAAAACTGACCTGTACTTTACCGGTACTGGTTCCAACGGCCAGATGAGTTCCACGAAACGCCCAACCCACTGAACAAACACTATCATCAGCCCCGAGATCACATAACTTAGTAACCTGTTAAATGACAAAGAAGAAACCAACATCAATACAAAACTGAAGTTGAAAAGGTTTGTTTATTAGACATTTTGTGAAGAGACTAAAGAAGTCACCTTGCTACTACAAGCATTCCACAAATACACGCAGTTCCCTAGTCCAACAGCCAAAACATTTTGTGCAGACCAATCCACAAGATTCAAATAAAAATCATCTTGCAGGGCCGGTGCATCCAGTACCTAAACAACACAAATAAGACTCTGTTATGATCTGTACCAGCATTTCCCATAACAAGAACAAGCATTATTCAACAATGGTTTCATCTAGATCACTAGTAAACCTCAGACTCCAATTCGAGACCATCAGAGACCAAACATCACAGAATGTTTCATGCATCAATGAAATCAAAGAGCAAAAGTAAACAAGATCGAGAATTTAAGATCTTCAAACCCAAAACTACCAAACATTACACACAAAAAAAAAACCAACTTCACACAAGGCACATACATCTACAACTTAAGAAATGATCCAAAATTCACAATCTAACTCAATCGGAAAACCCAGAAACTCGAAATGAACAATGCACAATCCCCACAATCAAACCCAGAAAACCTCAAAAACCAACCTTATAGGGCGATCGCGAGACTTTCCTGGGAGACTTGATGGGACTATGACTAACACCAGGAGCATCATCCGCCACAAACGGCGAGTAAGAAGTCAAATTCCGATTAGTCTCCGTCTTAAACCTGAAAATATTCCTGGAAGAAGAGAACCCAGTAATATCCCTCTTCTCCGGCGTCTCGGGACCAAACATCGCAGCACGCAGTAACGTGGCGTAAGAGCCAGACCCATCTTCTTTCCCGTCTTTCCCAGGCGAAGGAGCGAGATCGAAGAGATTGAAATTGGATCCGGATCTACTGGGTATGAATCTATCAGAGTATATAGACCTCGAAGGAGATTGAGATTGATTAGCATTGATCAAACGATTGATTCGGGTCTCGAGTGAGATCGTCGGAGTATTCATCGACGGTGATAGATTAAGATGAGATGAAGTTGTTACGACATTGCTTGCGTTAGGATCTTCTTCCATTGTTGACTCTCTTCTCTTTTTCTCTTTGCCTTCTGAGATTTCACAAAGAAGCTCTTTGTCCTTTTATTGATATGATTTTCTATTTTATTATATTTTTACCTTTTTTACCTTTTGTTAATCTTTCCCGGGAAATCTAAGGGAAACAGAAAACGACATGTGAAGTGATTCGTAATTAAAGAAGTGATCAGGTGTGAGGTTTTTGTTGATTAACATCATCATTACTGTTCTTGGTCGTTACATTTTCGTATGGGCTTTAAAGCTAGGCCCAATTAGAGCAGTTAAAAAAAAAAAATCATAAATGAGAGATAGATAGATCTATTGCAAATCATGCCAAAACATGCCAACAAATTCTCTATTTTAAAAAACATTGAAAATATAGATCTGAATTCAGTTAAAATGATTAGATGCAAAGTAAACCACAACTTTTAAAATCTTAGATTTATCACTAGTTAAGAAGTCAATCCTAATAAATAACTAAANGATTCGTAATTAAAGAAGTGATCAGGTGTGAGGTTTTTGTTGATTAACATCATCATTATTGTTCTTGGTCGTTACATTTTCTTATGGGCTTTAAAGCTAGGCCCAATTAGAGCAGTTAAAAAAAAAAATCATAAATGAGAGATAGATAGATCTATTGCAAATCATGCCAAAACATGCCAACAAATTCTCTATTTTAAAAAACATTGAAAATATAGATCTGAATTCAGTTAAGATGATTAGATGCAAAGTAAACCACAACTTTTAAAATCTTAGATTTATCACTAGTTAAGAAGTCAATCCTAATAAATAACTAAATTTTTTTTTTTTAATAGAGAAAATCTACACTTGTACAGCTATATCATATGAAGATGGTAGATTATATTTATATATTTAACTGTTTTCTTACCGAACTAAAATACTTAAAAATTGAAAATAAATAAAATCTAATNTTTTTTTAATAGAGAAAATCTACACTTGTACAGCTATATCATATGAAGATGGTAGATTCTATTTATATATAACTGTTTTCTTACCGAACTAAAATACTTAAAAATTGAAAATAAATAAAATCTAAATATTTACTAAACTGAGATTTGCTTGCAAGTTGCAATGACAACCTAATTTTGTTGGGTATTAAATAGTATGCCACAGTGGTTTTTTTTTTTTTTAACTTCTCACGTTGGGAACCGAATTAATTTATATATATATATTAAAACACTCATTTCACAGAATTTCGCACATTAAATAAAGAAAACTAGACAGTTTTAGTATCTCGACCAAAAAAAAAGAAGACAATTTTAGTATATTAAGGGAAAATATCTTCGTATAATAAAAAATCCAAAAGAAAAACCAACATACAAAAATAAAATATAAACATACCAAAAAAAGAAAAAAGAAAAATCCATACGTTAAACAATGTTTGATATAAAACAGCTTTCGTGTAACAACAGTAAAGAGTAATGGCTAACGTCTAAGGAGATGTACCATGTTAATGTGTGGGTATAGCAATTCAACAAACTTTCATCAAATCTTTGGTTCGCCATATATATATATATATATATATAAGTTTAGAAACCAAAAATGAACAAATCTTACAATGTGGAAGTTGGGCGTACTATCTGAATTTTATGAAATTACATAATTTTTATCGACCATAAAAGAGAAATGTTCCAATCTACAAAAGTCATCACTTTTGCAGAGGAGCAAAAAAAAAAAAAGAAAACAAAAGACTGATGAAATTTCCTTTCTTTTAGGGGGTCTAAAATCTAAATGTTAATAGCTAAATTATATTTAAGAAACTCAATTAACACGCAAAATAATAAGAAAATTTATAAGTGAAATAAATAATTAGGGATTTATATTCAAGTGATTGGTGTGNGAAATTTCCTTTCTTTTAGGGGGTCTAAAATCTAAATGTTAATAGCTAAATTATATTTAAGAAACTCAATTAACACGCAAACTAATAAGAAAATTTATAAGTGAAATAAATAATTAGGGATTTATATTCAAGTGATTGGTGTGTTTATTATACCTATGATCATGGGAATGGGGAATAGTAGTTGGAAGAGTTCTAGTTGAAGAAGCAATAGGAGCTCTAACATGACCCACCATTGAAACCTGAAGAGCTTCTTCTTCATAACCTCTCCTCTCCATCTCTTCTCTCATCGCTTTCTTCTTCCCTTTCACTAGCATCGCCACCACCAATAACCCTAGCAGAAACGCTCCGATCACTGACCCTATCACACTCCCCACCGCCACTTTCCACCGGCTCAGCTTTCCTCCTCCAACACCATTCACCTCCGTCGTCGATGATGTCACCATACCGTCATTACCATCATCTCTTCTTTCAGCTTCTTCTGTCTTCACGACGAGACCGTAATGTCCTTGTCTTGTTCCTTTACACACATAAGCCGAAACTTGCTCGCTGAACGTTGTGCTGCCGTTGCTTGCGAAACACGCACACAACACTGACGAGTTCATTTTAGGGTTAGGGTTAATAGTTGACGTGCTATGCAAGAAATCTACCAAGATTGGGTTTTGGTCGGTCCCCACAACGTTAACCTCGTAAGGATTCGTGGCTACACCGTCAGGGTTAGCGTTGTAAGCTAATAAACCGAGAACCGGCGACACGAGGTGGTAATTGTAACCGGTTAAGTTATAACCGGTAGTGTAGATTGAAGACCAATTTGAACCGAGGTTTTGTCTAACCAGCATGACTCTCTCTCCGCATGGTTCCACTGTAACGCCTGAACCGATGTGAAACTCACCGATTCTTGCACCGTATCTTCTCAAACTCCCGCATCTTAACTTGACAGTATCGATTTCGATACCGGAAAATTTAGAAGGGAGAAGGATGTTCTGAGTGGTTCCTGTGTTGAGATTTAGCTTAAAGTTTGTAATGGTGTAGTCTCTGATCATGAGGTCAAGAAGATGCGGAGATTGGATAGTTTGAGAATCAGATTGGTGGTACAAAGAGAAGAGAAGAAGAATAATAATAATGATAGAGATCTTTGATGTACATAAAGAGAAAGAGTCCATTAGAGGATCTAGCTAAGAGATTCTATTTAGGGTTTGAAGAGGAAATGAAGAAGAGAAAGAGAAAGAGAACGATTTGATTGAGTTTTTACTTTGTGGGGATATGTATTTGGTGACAGACATTATAAACACTTTTGTAATAAAGTGTCATAAAAGAAGCATATGACCGTTTTAACGTAGAGAATTAAATGTTTGTTTTCTTTTTGGGTATAAAACATTAAAGCAATTTGATAAGTTAGTGGGATGAGAAAATTGGTTCAATGATGATGGAGGCATGGGAAGATGATGATCATCATTACTCTTGTGTTAAAATTATAATTCAAAATCAACAAGAAGAAAAGATTGTTATATGAAAAAGGAGAGACATTGGCGTGCTAGTATTTGTATGACTTTTTCTTCTTTTGTGTTATGTTTGTAACTTTGTTTTTCCCCTTTCATTATATATGTTCTTGACTTTTGTTCTCTTAGATCAATCAATCTCTTTATGTTACACACCATTTGAAGTTTTTTTTATGCCATACTACAATGTAGGTGTAATATATGGAAAACTTTTTTTTTTTTTTATCCCAATTTTAAAAAAGAACATCACAGCTTATCAATTAATTAACCGACCACGGTAAAGATTTGATGGTACAAAATAATTCCAATGCAAAATAGCTCAAATCATAAAAACTCAATATTAAGACCAGGAACGAATCTCCCATTGGAATAAGCCCATCGGTACACTTCCAAAAAGAGGACCAGCTTACTTAATTAGGCCAGATCATTTTACTCGGAATTCAAGGAATTGAACCTGAATAATCCGAGTCGAATAAATTTTCTTAAGAAAAAATTTATATGAATCCTTAACTCCTAAAACCCCAAGAAATTTCAAATCAAGAACCAAATGGATATCCAAAATACTAGAAATATAGATTGGACATATTCGGATAGTTCATTTAAATTTTATATTTTTCTTTATTATTTTTGGTAATATTGGTTAGTTCGAGTATTTTTTTATATATTCGGATAGTTCGGATAAAACTAGTCTATTTAGGTTCTTTTTTAAAATATCCAAACCAAATCATTCGGTTCTTATATGGATTCTATATGACTAAAACCGAAGAATCGAATCGAATATTCGAATGGCTCGATCCACAATACCATATGAAAAAAATTGTATCGTGGAAACCTTAGTGTCTCATGTCACCAATCTTTACCCCAATTCTTTTATTTAGATTCGACTATTTTCTTAAAAGAAAAGAACAGTTGATACTAAATCAAGAGATTTAAAGTGTTCAGCTTTTAACTTTTCAGTTGAATAAATAGATTCTAGGGGGGCAAGAAGAGAGTAGATAAACATTAAATCAGTACTGTCTGTGGTTAGATCAGTTTGATTCAAGGCTATATTAATGGTCATATTATTATTACCTACAAAAGGTAGATGAACAAGTATCCATATTATATTTGCTCTTATTGCTTACACAAAATACTTACAAATCAGAAAACATGTGATGGAGAGAGAGCTAACATGGAAGATCTTACATTTACAGCATCAAATCTATTCTTTTGCTTCTGACAAAACCCACTCTTCTTTTTTCACCTTCACATTGTTGTAAAATCAATAGATTACCACCTCAGATTTTACCATTTGGATTCAAAGGGAGTAACTAATCAAGAATTAGTATAAATGAAGATGTGTATACCTCACACAGTTTTCAAGCTTGGCTTCCTTCGGGCAATGTAATCAACCGAGAACCGGAGTCATACTCCATAGCAGTTCCACAGCTTGAACCACAAAAAGTAAAGATATTCAAAGATTCATCAAATGCTGTTGTTACATGTTAACTTTTGAAAATAGATCTCAAGTTCAAATCTTACTTGGAACATTTGACATTGTTGGTTTTGCCGCCACTAGAGATGGTGAGGATAGTTCCAAAGAAGGAAGTATTCTCTGTTCCACAATTCGGACAAGGACCCTGTGAAATGAAACCATTTCATACAGGAGTCTTTGCTGCTTTTTTGTTCAGAATATGAGTATTGGTTTTTACATTTTACCTTCAAGATCAAGAAGTCTTTGATGATCAGTTTGGTGATCGAAAGAGCCAGATATACAATCAATGGCACAGCAGCGAACCACGTGAATATGAAGCTGAATGGCTCTGAAAGCTCTAAGATGTATGTGATCTCAAAACCTGTAATGTCATCCAGGAAGAAAAATCTGCAAGTACAATTGAAAGAAAAACATGTAAGCATGATTTGAATGTTACAAAGAGAAATGTAGAATTGGAACAGAAACTTACAGCCCGAGAGCAACAACGGTCGCTGGGACATTTAGCAATAACATTTTGAAATAATCTACAGCCAGATCACTATACACCTGCAAATTCACAAGACTGTAAATTAATACCGTTCTACGGTCTAACCTGAACAATGAATCTTAATGTTATACCTTTTTACTACGGAGACTGCATCTAGGACCCTCGCACACAATTTCACTGCCATCCATCTGTAATAGCAAGAATCATAGAATCAAAGCATTAGTAATCTTACTGGATATGTTTATTTTGATTCAGGCATAAAGGGAATGAAACCTTTAGCTTCAACTTCAGCTTATCAAATTCTTCATCATTCAAGATTGGATTTCCGGAAACATAAGCCATCGAAGCTTCCAAGAACCTTTGTTCATCCGAACCTACGTTTCATAAAATCAATAAAGAATCAGGACATTACACCTAAGAAACCAAAACATATATACGAAATTTTGATCATAGATCATTACTTAGCATGACAACACTGCTTCCTTCCCACATCAACTCGTCTTTAAGGTTATCAAACTCTTCATTAGACATGATCGCTTTGCCATCATAATAGAAAGACTACAAAAAAGAATACACTTGTCAGGCTTCATATATCATATTTTGGAGCATATAAGAAAAAGAATGGTTGATGGTTTTATGTAGCGTTACTTGCATGGCTTGGAGAAACTCTTGTTCCAATTCACCAATTGATTTCTTTTCAGCCTTGTTGATGCTACAATAAGGCAGAACATTGCTATCGACATCGTCTTCTCCTACGGGACCTGAAAGGAAGATATAAAGACTCTAACTGATACCTTTCTTTTGCAAAATTGATAAATCCTGAACCTCTAAAGACACAACCTTTGAATGAAATCAGAGCGAGAGACACTGAAATTATTCAAAGTTCCAACTAAACTTGGTGCCATCCTAAATTTCGAAAAGGCCTAAACTTTGAAAGCTAATGGGTTTAATTGAAATTGAGACCTGATTGTTGGGAGGAGGCTTTTGCAGGAAACAAGAAGAATCTTCTCTTGATAGAAATGGATTTTGCAGGGGTGAGCTGAGGCAAGTGAGTCCTGGAAGGAGAAGTGGTGGGCTTACGAGAAACGGCGGAGAAAAGTCGAGGGCTTGTCAAAGGAGAGAAAGCCATCTTGCTACCCATTTTTTTATTTTTCTCCGGTAAGAGAAAAAGGAGATTCCTTTTACTCTGTTTCTCCGGGAACCTGTGGTTGAAGATGACTACTCACTTGGAGCTTCAAATTTGTTTTGATTTTTTGTTCTTTGAGTTTTTTATTTTATTTTATTTTGGTTTGGAGGGAATCAGAGTTGGAGATAAGAGAGGTGTGGAGATGAATTCCTAGGCGGATCTCTGATATTTTCCTCCTCTCAAAACAATCTCCACCTCAGCATTACCAAATTTCCAATGTGGAAAATGTCAAATAAATTTTTAATCTACGTTAAAGATGAAAAAGCTCCAATTGTTTTATCAACCCTTTTGTTTTTTTTTTTTTTTAAACGTATTCATTTCATATTTGATCAGAAAAATTACGATATTTTACATAAAATAACAAAAAATACATAAAATTTCTCAGTGTATGATAGGGGACTATTAAATGAACAATAGGAATGATGAGGAAGAAAAATGAAAAGAATAAAAAAGAACAAATTAATAGAAATAAATGTAGAGAAAGAATGGAATAACCATTCTCTTGTTCTCTATCAAAATTGATAGATAATATTTTTGCTATACAATTTCTAATTAGAAAAGGGAATGAAGAGA
Organism: Odontarrhena argentea; assembly: GCA_900406245.1. Lineage (NCBI taxonomy): Eukaryota > Viridiplantae > Streptophyta > Magnoliopsida > Brassicales > Brassicaceae > Odontarrhena > Odontarrhena argentea. The sequence continues at coordinate 11,808 of OVAF01001446.1, read as the reverse complement.
ATAAAACGATTCTTCGGAATTTAAGTATTACTTCCGAATAGTATAAAAATTTAGGAATGAAAGGGAATTGACTATTCATCTCCATTCAGTTCCTTAAAAGTGGTCACCATTTGAAGTCTATGTGTAATGTTTAATTTTGTGTACATTGTCACATACATACGTTATCGTCAGTTTGGTCACACCTGACTAATCTTTAAATGATCGAAAGTGATCACTTTAAAGTGCTAACATGTTTGAACCCCAGAAGGATCTTCTTGATTTACTCTTCTTGATTTACTCTTCTTGTAACCAACCAAAGGAGCTGAAAACATTTTTTCCTTCTACTAATTATCTTTCTATAAGTCTACTTGATTCTACATATATACCTCTCATTGAATGAAAATTTTTGAATTTAATTTTTAAATTATTATTGGTTTATGTTTATAGAAATTATATAACGTAAAAAATATATGCTTTTATCATTGAATAAAAGCTGTTTTTCTTAATATGACTGAAAAAATAAAAAATATTTTTTTTGAAATAGAAGAAGTATATCATATAAAAATTACCAAGTTTCTTGAATGATCATCCGTCTCATATTTGAAGAACACACTTTTCTTTATAAATTTGTCAATCTTTTGTATCATAGGATTTTCGCACGTTTTAAAATATAATTAAATGATATATTTTCATTTATATTATGAAATTTCAAATTTGTTAATTGACATCCAAAATTTTCAATTACCTTTTAATGATAATTGGGGAAAGATATGACGGCCAATACTTATAGCCTACTAGCTTTTGTGCTAGTATTGTTAATGTGTCATGGTATGGATTATATCCCAGCCTACCATACCAAACAACACATATCAAATGTAATTTCTCTATTCATAAATATAGAGATATTTTGGTTAAAAACGCACATCTCAAAATATTAATTTTCTTTAATAGAAACAACATTTCATACTTAAATGAAAACAACTTTAAGCAAATAGAAAATTTGCATTGAAGCTTGTAAAATATCAGAAATGTTGAATTAATCTTTTTATTATAACTCTCACCTCTTCTTCGGTTTGATTCAGATCCAGTGCCGTGCCAAGCTTAAAAACAGGTTGAGACGAGTTTAAAAATAAGATTCTATGTATGAAGTTTAGACGATATTTTTAACCTAACCTCGAATGATATAAACTATTGTCAAAAATATTTATAATAATTACTTTTCCTGTTTTTTTTATTTTTTATGAACTTTTTCATTAAACTATCAATTTTCTTATCAATTTCTATATGTTTGTTGAATAATAAATGTTCTTTCATATAAATAACTAGAATAAGTGAATAAGAAAATTAAATCATGAGTTAATAGATAAAAATATTACTAATTTACTATAAATTAGGACATAAATTTAAAACATTACTAATTAGAATATAGTATTCATTAGTATATATATTAGTAAGTACTCCAAAATATAAATTGTAAAAGTGAATTTTTAATTTTGGGAACCCTAAATTTTATGTAAATACTGTCAACATGAGGCAAATGCCACAATTTTTTGCCTATAGGCACGCCCTGTTCAGATCAGATCATAAGTTTTAGATCTCATCTTTGTATCGAGAAAGTTATTCTCGTATGTGGGAAATGGAGATTCGAGAAAAACATATGGTTATACTCCGGTTCATTCAGAGTATGCAAAACCAAGCTCTTATTCAACTGGAGTTGTTAAATTAAAGGTAGTCCAGCCCAAGGCTTTCTTGCTCGGTTACAGATAAAATTGGGGAATTCAGTCCTTGTCAGTGCATTTCTCTACTCCTCGGCCCACCCAAGTCCCTTTTTTTTTGGTTGACTTTTAAGGACGTAGTCCGACCAGGTGTTAGAGTTTACTTCAAAGACAGAACCCACGTGGAGACACTATTTTATCAAGGCTTTGGAATGAATCAGTATCCAACTTAAATTCGTTTTCAGAGTGCAACACTTTTTGACCGTTGGATCTCTCGGATGGTGAAACCCTCAGTCAATTCAAACCGTTGACCGTGAAGTGTAGTGTGTCACTCACTTTATACTTCCACAAAAACACTACCCACCAGTTGGTTAGCCCCCTTAAGCAAATTAAAATCTTTCCTATAAGAAACCTTTGCGCCACATTTCATTTACTTACATCAGATCCAAAAACAGAAAGGTAAGAAGAAGCATAGAGCAAATTCTTTATATATTATTACTCTGTTTTTTCCCCTGTTTTTAAGTTTTTCATCAACTCTGTTTTCAGGCTAAAGAAAAGGCAAGAGAAGATGGTTGCAGAGGAAAGAGTTGAGAGTTTGGCAAAGAGCGGAATCAAATCGATTCCGAAAGAATACATTCGTCCCAAAGAAGAGCTCGAAAGCATCAACGATGTTTTTCAAGAAGAGAAGAAAGAAGATGGTCCTCAGGTTCCAACCATTGATATACAGAATATCGAGTCAGACGATGAGAAGATCCGTGAGAAATGCATTGAGGATCTTAAGAAGGCGGCTTCGGATTGGGGAGTGATGCATTTGATCAACCATGGAATCTCCCTTGATCTAATGGAGCGTGTGAAGAAATCCGGTGAAGCGTTTTTCGGTCTGTCCGTGGAAGAGAAGGAGAAGTATGCAAACGATCAAGCCTCCGGGAAAATTCAAGGATATGGAAGTAAGCTAGCTAACAACGCGTGTGGACAACTCGAATGGGAAGATTACTTCTTTCATCTTGTTTATCCTGAAGACAAGAGAGATCTTTCACTTTGGCCTAAGACACCAAGTGATTACATGTAAGCTTGTATGAAAAACGCCAAATCTTGTTCTGGTTGTATAGTATTTTTCACTAACGTTTTTTTGGATGATTGTAGTGAAGTAACGAGTGAGTATGCAAAGTGTCTTCGTTTGCTAGCAACAAAGGTCTTCAAGGCTCTCTCGATCGGTCTAGGCTTAGAGCCTGACCGTCTAGAGAAGGAAGTGGGTGGTTTAGAAGAGCTTCTTCTACAAATGAAGATCAATTACTACCCAAAATGCCCTCAGCCTGAGCTAGCACTCGGCGTGGAAGCTCACACCGATGTAAGCGCTTTAACCTTCATTCTACACAACATGATTCCAGGTTTGCAGCTGTTCTACGAGGGCAAATGGGTCATTGCAAAATGTGTTCCTGATTCGATTGTGATGCACATTGGAGATACGTTAGAGATTCTTAGTAATGGCAAGTATAAGAGTATACTTCATCGTGGATTGGTGAATAAGGAGAAGGTTAGGATCTCTTGGGCTGTGTTTTGTGAGCCACCAAAGGATAAGATTGTTCTTAAGCCATTGCCAGAGATGGTGAATGGTGAGTCTCCGGCTAAGTTTCCTCCAAGGACATTTGCTCAGCACATTGAGCATAAGTTGTTTAGGAAGGAACAAGAGGAAGTTGTACCTGAGAAAAAAATTTAAGGCCAAGTCTATTTATGTAAAACTCTATGTTCAAGTTTCCCTTCTTTCTCGTGTTTACGTCTTTTATCTTCTTGAAGTAATGTATCAACTTCAAGTACTCTGAAGTAATCGCTCTTGGATGATTTTCAATCGTTATAAACCATTATTATTCTCCCTAATTTACACATCTAGTCTAGCTTACATCAAATTGTAGAATCACATGACATGCGAAAGGTAGTTTAAGATGGTTTCATGGTGTGTAGTTGGTTATCACAGTCATTCTAACACACTAAAAGGTCTCGCCAAGTTTTGTTCTTTTCAAAAGAAAATTAGATTAGCTTTATGAACCACATGTTGTATTAAGGAGCTTGAGAGTTTTTATGATTTACATTTCCTGTTTTTTCTTTTTTTATGCTACTAACTGTAAGAAGAGAGACCGGTGAACGCAAAAGATAGACTGAGGAGTTTTATGAGAAACTGAAGAATCCAGTTTAATCCAGCTTGCTTTGCTTTTCTCCTTCTTCCTTTGCCCCCAAGAGGTATTGGTCTACTTCTTGAATTTCAAAATGTTAGCTTTGCCTTGAAGGAGTTTTACCACATGATCAGACTGAGAAGCGAACCAAATCTGAATTTACAAAAGTTGATGATGGTGATACCATCAGCGAATGCCTAAGCTCCTGCTTAATAAGTACAACAGCGATATCAGAATATATCCAGATTTGATCTGATCCATATAAGAAAGGTAGTGACTTCATTAGCTTACCTCCTAGCGNCACATTGAGCATAAGTTGTTTAGGAAGGAACAAGAGGAAGTTGTACCTGAGAAAAAAAATTAAGGCCAAGTCTATTTATGTAAAACTCTATATTCAAGTTCCCCTCCTTTCTCGTGTTTGCGTTTTTATCTTCTTGAAGTAATGTATCAACTTCAAGTACTCTGAAGTAATCCCTCTTGGATGATTTTCAGTTATTATAAACCATTATTATTCTCCCTAATTGACATATCTAGTCAAGCTTACATCAAATTGTAGAATCACATGACAATCAAAAGTAGTTTAAGATGGTTTCATGTTGTGTAGTTGGTTATCACATTAGATTAGCTTTATGAACCACATGTTGTATTAAAGAGCTTGAGAGTATTTATGATTTACATTTCCTGTTTTTTCTTTTTTATGCTACTAACTGTAAGAAGAGAGACCGATGAATGCAAAAGATAGACTGAGGAGTTTTATGAGAAACTGAAGAATCCAGTTTCATCCAGCTTGCTTTGCTTTTCTCCTTCTTCCTTTGCCCCCAAGAGATATTGGTCTACTTCTTGAATTTCAAAATGTTAGCTTTGCCTTGAAGGAGTTTTACCACATGATCAGACTGAGAAGAGAACCAAATCTGAATTTACAAAAGTTGATGATGGTGATTCCAGATGCTTTTCCTATACCATCAGCGAATGCCTAAGCTCCTGCCGAATAAGAACAACAGCGATATCAGAAGATATCCAGATTTGATCTGATCCATATAAGAAAGGTAGTGACTTCATTAGCTTACCTCCTAGCGTTCCATTGCTGGTTTGTTTCGGGAATTGTTCTGTTATTACCAGGTTGTATCTGGTTTCCATCTGAAGCTGAAGTTAACGGTTTCCCAACTGGCATTCTTGTTACCTGTGATGCATTTGAAACTGATTTCAGAAACTAAGTAAAGACAGTTGTGAGTGGGTGAGGGATCTTTTCTAAACTTAAGAGCTTACCTCGTTCCCTGCTTGGAAAGAGTTTACTCTATTTTCCTTTGAGCCCTTATACCAAGAAGAGATTGCAACTTAACGATTAGATTTAAGTAATGGGAAAANTAAAGACAGTTGTGAGTGGGTGAGGGATCTTTTCTAAACTTAAGAGCTTACCTCGTTCCCTGCTTGGAAAGAGTTTACTCTATTTTCCTTTGAGCCCTTATACCAAGAAGAGATTGCAACTTAACGATTAGATTTAAGTAATGGGAAAAAGAAGCACATCAAGTGGAATTGAGCTTACAAGCTGCACCTTCGCTTGAGGAAATCTTGTGCGAGATACATTCTTCGGCTGGAGCTCGGATTTGATGGAGAGCTGTAGGGTAGTAAAGAAAATATAAAATCATTCAAACATTCTAATCTAGAGTACGTTTAAGAAATCATATGTCAAACCATGAGCTGTATACCTTGCTGAAAAGGTCTATAGGTAAATCTGGTTGAGCTCTCTTTTCTGAATGAAAACTAAACTCCTGTGTCGCGTTACAGAAAACAAGTTGTATACTCATAACGAAACTCCATTCATAAACTAGAAAGACAAATTCCAAAGAATAATTGGTTAGACAACCATACCAAAGGTACTGTTGTTTCTCGCTTGCTATTTTTGAAAACTCCCATGTCTCCTCTGCTTGAAAGTATCTGTTTGGCCGTGATGAAAACTTAATTAGGTGTAGAAAAAATATAATGCAAGCAAACAAAACTCGAGAAAGGATATTAGTACCTTCTTGTTTAGAGGTCGAGCTTTAAAAACATGTGTTCCCTCCGAGACATCATGCGTAACATCTGGAGCATTTGTTCTGCAAGAAAAACAACTTTATGTTTTCATGACCTCAATCACAAATTGACTGTTAGATTTCATGCAACCCTTCTTAATTTTCTATTGATCTGTGGTTTTGAAGTCATACCTCCTAGATTCCCTGTTAACACCGTCAAGTACACCAGTTACAATAGATTTGCCTGACCCCTGTCAAAAAGATAGTTTGATCACTTTAGAGGCGGTGCTTTGAGAAGGATTAAGTTGTTTAGAAGAAAGAAGAGCTTGTTAAGATTACAGGCACACAATAAATTAATAAAGTACCTTAGACAAACCATTCCCCTGATTTGACCTTGTTGTTACTGCTGAAGAATGCTGCATGGCCCTTTCTGAAGTCTTCAGATGGAATTCCTGATAGGAAAAGCAAGAAATTTAATCTCACGTCTTACACCAGAATATGGCGTGGGAATAACACTCAGAATCTGAGATTATTCATTTGTAATGCTTACTTGGAATTTTGGTAATTTTGGAGTACTCTTTTCCCGGATGGGAACTGAGGGGGCATCAAATATCTACAGATCACAATAACATGAGCCTGAGTTAGTTCTCGATATGAAATCGTTTCCAAAACACATTTCTTAGAAGCAGATACTAAGTTACAAACCTTTCTGTTGAATGGCCGAGCTTTAAATCTATATACAGCTGTTGAGTTCTCTTCTAATTTTGCATCAGTCTTGTGCCTGAAATAATCATTACGAAAATATCCTGTGAGATGTGATCTTTACTGTAACAATTCATCATTACCAAACAGTTAGGCCCTAACCTTATCCTGTGAGCCCTGTGTGATGTAGCAAAATCAGGCTCATGTGGGATGGTAATCTTCGTCCTGCCATGTTGTGAGTTTCTATCAAGAGTTGTATCCTGCAAAACATTATGGGAACAATTTATTAATTTTCATCTGATTAAGAGCTCTCTTTAATANCCCTGTGTGATGTAGCAAAATCAGGCTCATGTGGGATGGTAATCTTCGTCCTGCCATGCTGTGAGTTTCTATCAATAGTTGTATCCTGCAAAACATTATGGGAACAATTTATTAATTTTCATCTGATTAAGAGCTCTTTTTAACTAAAAACTTTGAATGTTTATAACTTTATATACACAGATACATTTAGACTTTATAAGCAAGTTCATCAGTATTCAAGTAATAAAGGCAAACCTTTTTGGGTGTTTTGTGGACAAAAGTCATCTCCTGCTTTGTATCGGCAACCTGGTACAGAGAAGAAAGTTTTGGAGCATAAATGACTTATATGGCCACTAGTTTCAGCACCTGAGTTCAGATAACTAGTACATTTTTTATAGAAACTATACTGTTCAATCCAGTGTACCATGACAACCACCCGTATAGAAACAAGCAAGAAGTTGAACAGATAACTGTTTAATACTCTACCTTACGAAGAACACCTCCATCAAGCTTTTGTCTTTTAGCTGCTTGAACTTCGGTCCCAGATGTCCCACATACGCCTTTCTCATGTACTTGATTTACTTGCATATGAAATCTACTATACCAACAAAGAACGAACTGAACAAATTAATTATGCTGACTGAAAAGAACACTTAGATTTTTTACATGCTTCACTACTCACCTGGCATTATTTTGTTTTGCTAACTGGCTAGCAGTTGGTCTCATTAACGTTGAGCTCCTTGGAGTGGGCCTGATGCTTGACTTGGATCGGAATTTTGGTTTATCAGTAAGTTTGTTATTGCTAACCGTCGGCCCTGATAGGAGTAGAGAAAGTGACATCATAAACAATTAAGAACACGGTATAAAGGTATTGTCTTCCTGGGACAACAAGTCCTATTAATAATGTAAATACCAAAGATGGTCACAAGTAAAATGGACCACATCTAAAGGTACTCAGAAAAATGAAATTACATGCATGGCCATATTGCTATTATACCAAAACAATCACCTTTGCTTATAGGCTGATTTGGATTTTTCTTCAAATTACTACCTTTTTGGGAGCTAAAAATCCCAAAACGCATTCCATTTCCTGATAAATAAAAGAAAGATAATTTTTAGCATCTAAACATATCTCGTGGTCTTTAACTTTCTGCTTCCATTTCTAGCTCTATCATCCAAACCCCACATCATACTTGACTGAAAATTTACTTAAGATATGCAAAGTACATAATCCAGATATTAATAGTTCACCTGTCTTATTCAAATCCGATGGTAAGTAATTTGGATACTGATAGGTTTCTTTACCCTTTTCACAAACATCTGCTGTGACTTCCTCATCCTCCGATCTCATGGATACCTCGGTCTTATCATCATCAACCTCCTCTCTTAGTAACAGTTTTGTTACGAAGGCTGAAAAAATACAGAATTTAATAGCAAATTCACCTTGAGTATGAATATCAGAGACATAAAGCACGAAATGGCAAAGCTAGGACCTATTAGTGGAACAAAGAAACAGAATCCTAAATAAAAATTGATCACAATGTGGTTTAACTTTCCGTTCAACTTCCTAACCTAGACTCAAATTCAACAGCTTGTAATTTTCCGGGAATGTTCCAGCAATTTTCCGGCATTGTAAAGGAAGATGTACGATGTTCAACACAAGTCAAAATCAACACCCAAAATCAAGAAAATTTAGCATATGATAGCTGTAACCGTATCTTAACACACCAAGAAACTAACGCAAAAACTTAAGGCCTAAAAAGAGTATAATGATGATGATGATGATGATACTCACGAGAAGGAGCGTAGGACGGAGCAGACTGAAACCAGAACTCGGCGGCTTGAGACTCCGCCGGTAACTCCATCCGAGTAAAATCATACCACCTCGCCGCATCAAACTCGTACTCTAAATCAATCTCTCTCACTTCAAACACCATCGGCTCAATTTCCATATCTTCATCAATCTCCATCTCTCTCTCTCTCTCTCCAAAAATCTCAGCACTCACTTTCCCCTCTCTCCTTCCCTGAATCCAACTCTAAACAAAAGCGCAGCAGAAAGTCACTGATCAACAGACGAAATCGAGGAGACAAAACCCTAATTTCTTCAGAAATCTCTGATTCATTGGGTCTGATGAAGAAGAAGAAGGAGCAGAACAAAGGCAGGAAAAGGAAAAAAACGGCACAAATTTCGCTGTTTCAGAGATTTTTGATTTTTTTTTTGTTTAAGCGACAAAACGGAAATAACATTTATATTTTAATTTCCAAAATCGCCAAAAACGACAGCGTTTTCTTGAATTACTGTACAAACACACAAAAGCGTGGACGCTCCGGTTTTTGTAACGACTCGAAAATTTTGAATTCTAATTAAGACTGTTGTAATGACGAAACTACCCCTACAATAGATAGAGCGTAAGGGTGTTTTGGTCATTTAATAGGGGAGAGAGCCTACGTGGGTGCTTCGAGGCGCGTCTTGGACTCCGAGTTTTCTTGGCTTTCGACGAGACTGAAATTCCGGCGGGTCCTCTTATTACCCTCCAGATCTGCCTTTATTTACGACTCTGCCACTAACGGTTATATTATACGACCTGGCAAATGTTGTTAATTGACAAATATTATTTATGAAAACCCAAAATTGGAGATTATTTAAATGGAAGTTTCATTGGTGTAATAATAACATTAGCTTTAAAAAGTTTATTTTATTTAATAGTACAAGATTTCAGACACTAATGTTAAAACTCTATATTCCAAATTTCCCTTTAATAACCATGGAAAGTAATAGTTGATTTGCATAGGTAGGAGGAGATGATGATGGAGGGTTTTTTTTTTTTTTACTGCAATGGGAAATTTCTTTTTGGAGTAACATTTTCAAACTGATATATAAGTATAATAAAGAAAAATATTATTTTGAAATCACTTGATATGAAAATGAGGAGTGGACACAGGCATGACGTTGACTGTGAATTTTTAATATTTTAACCATCATTTTATTAAAGAAAACTTTGACATTTAATTGGGTTGTATGGGAGTACACAAAGACCCAAATATGTGTAAAGAAAAGGACAAATTGTAAATTTTTTCTCGTTTCTTGGGGTAGGACAAGATTTAAACTCTATATATGTTTTTGAGGCATAAGTTTTGTTCAAAGGGTTTTTGGGTTTTGTACCAAAGCTACTTTTAGGAGTACAAAGTTACATTTATATGGGTAAGGGTTGGTTGTACATTTTTCAGAGGTAGTAAAAGAAAGCTCAACTAATTATAGTCAAAAATGCAAATT
>OVAF01001445.1:0-22073 GCA_900406245.1 Odontarrhena argentea | reverse complement strand
TACATAGAAAAAAACGTAAAAAACAAACCCGCAGCGTAGCGCGGGCATAAATCTAGTCTACTTAAATAAAACCCTTTGGTCATGGTTTGTCATTTAGTAAATTATTATAATTAAAAAAACACCAAAAGGTAGAACAGATATTTTAGATAAATAAATGAAAAGTAATCCATAGTGGGAATAAGAAACCGGCTACGAAAGGAGATTTACCGGCGACTCCGTTGGTTTGTGAAAACCGTAATACAAAACAAGGAGATGGTTTTCAAAGAGAAACTATACAAATTACAAATCAGCTAGAAAAGAAAAGCTAAATATATCCTGATTAAAATAAATTTAATTATTTCACAAAATTTTGGGTATTAAGGCTTGTCTTTATGTAAGAACGCACGTAATTTTCAAAAATAACAAAAATCTTGAAAATGTGTGTATTTAAAAAATTATAAAATTAATTAGTGTAAAGGCTTGTATTTAATTCTAGAACGTACATAAGATTCATAAATAACGAAAATCTTATATAAAACGTGGGTTTTTTAATATTTATAAAATTAATAAACATTAGAAATGCCGACCAAAAAAAAAAATCAATGTAAGAAATATTTATATATAAGTATATAACTAACAATATTGACAAAAAAAAAATAGCCAACTCATTAATAACCTTTAATTAGTAAAAAATCAAAACAGATATTAATTTACTTCTAGCCCAAGCAAAATAACCTAAACCACTCTTTTCTCTTTCCCCAAAAAATTATATAAACCACACCATTTCCTCCATTTCCAGTACTCACAACAACATCTTATAAAGTCTTCATAATCTCAATAACACCAAAAAAAAAAACAAAAAAAAACAATGGACACTAAAATCGGATCCATCGACACTTGCAAACCCACAAACAACGACATCGGAAGTCCACCAAACGGCGTCGTTTCAACGATCCAAAACTCCTCCCCCGCCGCCACAACAATCTCCGGCGACGCCACCCTCGGGCGTCACTTAGCCCGTCGTCTTGTCCAAGCCGGAGTCACCGACATATTCTCCGTCCCCGGAGATTTCAACCTAACGCTTCTTGATCATCTCATTGCTGAGCCAGAGCTCAAGAACATCGGCTGCTGTAACGAGCTTAACGCTGGTTACGCAGCCGATGGTTACGCTAGATCTCGTGGTGTTGGTGCTTGTGTTGTTACTTTCACCGTTGGTGGATTAAGCGTGTTGAATGCAATTGCTGGTGCTTACAGTGAGAATCTCCCGGTTATCTGTATCGTTGGTGGTCCTAACTCTAATGATTTCGGTACTAACCGGATTCTTCATCATACTATTGGTTTATCTGATTTCTCTCAAGAGCTTAGGTGTTTCCAAACCGTTACTTGCTATCAGGTAATCAAACTCATCCACTAGCTAGGACCATATATTCTGTTACGGTTAAGCTTGGAATTTGGGAGATTAATTTCTGAACTATTTTTTTGGTTTGTATTAGGCTGTGGTGAACAATTTGGAGGATGCACATGAACAGATCGACACGGCGATATCAACAGCATTGAGAGAAAGCAAGCCTGTGTATATCAGCATAAGCTGTAACATAGCTGCAACTCCTCATCCTACATTTGCTCATGCTCCGGTTCCATTTTCTTTAACTCCAAGGTAATAAACGTTTGATCAAATCTTTTTTGAATCTTTAAGACTAGTCTAATGGGTTTTTATCTTTATGTTTTTCCAGGTATAGCAACAAGTTGGGTCTAGAAGCTGCGGTTGAAGCAACATTGGAGTTTTTGAACAAGGCTGTGAAGCCAGTTATGGTTGGTGGTCCCAAGTTACGTGTGGCTAAAGCCACTGATGCCTTTGTGAAGCTAGCTGATGCTTCGGGATACGCTCTCGCGGTGATGCCTTCCGCAAAGGGTCTTGTTCCCGAGTATCATCCTCATTTCATTGGGACTTACTGGGGAGCAGTAAGCACACCGTTCTGTTCCGAGATTGTCGAATCTGCGGATGCTTACATCTTTGCTGGTCCGATCTTTAATGACTATAGTTCTGTTGGTTACTCTCTTCTCCTCAAGAAAGAGAAAGCTATCATTGTGCATCCTGACCGTGTCATGGTGGGTAATGGTCCTACTTTCGGGTGCGTTATGATGAGCGAGTTCTTCACTGAATTGGCTAAGAGGGTAACACGTAACGAGACAGCTTATGAGAATTACCATAGGATCTTTGTCCCTGAAGGTAAACCATTGAAGTGTAAGCCAAAAGAGCCTTTGAGAATCAATGCAATGTTCCAACACATTCAGAAAATGCTCTCTAGTGAAACCGCGGTGATTGCTGAAACCGGTGATTCTTGGTTTAACTGCCAGAAACTAAAGCTGCCTAAAGGATGTGGGTAAGTATCCAAATACATTTTTCGGTATTTTTTTACCATAATGAATCAATCACAACTTCAGTTTTTTCAATTCCAGGTACGAGTTTCAGATGCAGTATGGATCGATTGGTTGGTCCGTTGGTGCGACTCTAGGATACGCACAAGCTGTACCAGAGAAGAGAGTCTTGGCTTTTATCGGGGATGGAAGTTTCCAAGTGACGGTTCAGGACATATCTACGATGATTCGTAATGGACAGAACACGATCATCTTCTTGATTAACAATGGTGGTTACACAATTGAAGTCGAGATTCATGATGGTCCATACAATGTGATCAAGAATTGGAACTACACTGGTCTTGTCGATGCTATTCATAACGGTGAAGGAAAATGCTGGACCACAAAGGTAAATTCAAAACGATTGATTACAAATTGAAATGAACCTGAATTTTTTGTTTTGACATTATGAATTTTTGTGTTTGATAGGTGAGGTACGAGGAGGAGTTAGTGGAAGCGATTAAGACAGCGACAGCGGAGAAGAAAGACAGTCTCTGTTTCATTGAAGTGATTGCTCACAAAGATGATACTAGCAAAGAGTTGCTTGAGTGGGGATCACGCGTCGCAGCTGCTAATGGTCGTCCTTCAAATCCACAGTAAGAAGGAAGAAAGAAATATTGAGTGGGACTCATGCATCTTTGATTCTTACCAGTTTCATGACATTGTTTTCTAGCTTTGCTTCATGTACTTTGTTTTATTTCATGTTGCTCCTAACTTTTCGACCGTTAGTATTTGGTAATTTAAATTAGTTTCGTTTGCCACATGTTGCTGAATAAAAGTTGCTTCTGCACTCTAGACTCAATCACAGAAACTTGATCCTATAATCAACACAGAACATACCGATTTGAGAAATTCAAATATCTTTCTTCATACATTAGATTAGACACTGATTTCTCTAACTGTTAACCAAAAATATATAGATCCTAACCGAATCAAACCGTTTGATTATACACCTAAGTCTCTGGTCGAGCCAAAAGACGATTGTTTTGGAGTAAATGGTCTGGAAACTGAGATTTGCAGCTTCTAACATGCAATTTGAGTTTGGGAATGGTTGGGTGTGCGCTTTTACATCGATTGCAACGCAGCTCGCCTTTCAAATAAGCTTCGCTCCCTATATTGGCCTTGCCTTGGCTCTTGACCTCCTCAAGCACATCGACTGAGTCACGGAAGAATGAGGATGTGAAAGAGTTCCAGTGTTTCTTGTGCTTCAAATTATCGGATTCAAAGTCTTGGCTTATAACGTGTAAATGTAGTTGTCTCATTGACGGATGCTGAAAAACAAGGTCAGTGAATGTTAAAAGTTAAAACATAACAATTCTGATGATTAGTTAATGCACTCTTACCACTAGAATCTACAACAAACACTAAGTACCAATCGGAATCACCAACTCTAGACTCTGAACATACATAACAGATTCATACATGCATAAAAGGAATGCAAAAAATTATTTGATGTAGAGGATGATTAAGTACCGAGTGATATCCAAGGCGGAAGATGAGAGACTTGTCCTCGTTCTGGAACTTCTCCACCCATTTCAGACCAACGTTGTGCATTTCCTGCAGAAGTTGAAGATTCTCTCTACGGACATCTTCTAGCCCATCTAAACCATCCTGTCTAGCCAGTACTAGCACATGTTTCCGTGCCTAAACCCAGAAAAAAAATCATGTTTTGTATCCATCTTATGAAGAACAATACAATTATTATACATCAGCATGAAGACTTACCTTTGGATACTGGTCGTTTATCACAACAATGTTATCTGAAGATTCTAGCACAACATTCTCGTGTTTCTCCGGGTGCATCGCAATGACGTAGAGAGCCAATGCCCATGAGCTCCAACCTTTACTAGCTATGGCCTTATCTTGGAGTCCCTTGAGCTTTTTGTTTCTCTCGAAGTCTTCTTTGATATTCACACCAGAATCTGACACAGTTGCTTGACTGCTTCGTTTGGGCAGCTTTAATTGATCTTGTACTATCGACATAAAACCTTCAAAGAGAGATGTGTAAGCCTCACGGAGAGTTTTGCAGCCCTTGATGTAGTCATTGTTAAGGCAGTCTGGTCGGTTTGGGTTCATGTTTGGTCCTAGAACATGTATCACGTGTGTAACACCTTCTCCACTGCGTAAAGGGCAAGTAGAAGGAAGAGGAACAACCACAGCTTTTCCTGGACGAAGAGTGTTTGCAAGTGCTCTTGTCCCATACTCGAGATCTTGACCAGCAGCTTTGAATATAGCTGCGTTTACACCTCCACCTCCAGGTTTAAGCCGCCTGCACATTTTAGTTTCCAAAATTTAGCGATTCGTAACTTACAACTTACTAGACATGTTTACTCAAAATCAGGAAAATCTTACCAATTGGCAGCATTGGCTATAACATTACAGTGTAGACCACCTTCAGATTGAAGCTTAGATATGTCCCCCACAAATGTGAAAAATCTTGTTGAGTCAATTTTCTTCTGAGAAGCCTTATCCTTGACCACAGATAAAATCTTGGACCCATGGCTCAAATCCACCAAGACAAGCCGTGCGGTCCCAAGTTGAGGCAAGAATTCCTCTACTTTCTCAACAATGATATCAGACGCCTTGTCAATATCAAACTGGAAATCCGCAGTCGAAATGGAGGGGAAGGCCAGTGTAGGCACAACATCAGAAGAACTAAGCTTCACAGGCAAAACTCGAGACTCTTCTGTCTTATCATTACCTTGGCGAGTTGCGTTAGTTGCTTCATTAGAAGATGAACCGGGAACAGCATTGACTTTCTTAAAGAATTTCATTATACCGGGCTGACTTTTAATCTCTGAATTCTTTAGGCCAAAACAACCAGAAGGAAGAGTATCCATTGGACCAAGCATACTATACATATTAACAGCTTTCTCAACATCTGCGTCATTGTAACAAAACATAATCCGAGAAAACCCTTCACTCACTTTCGGAATCTCCTTACTCTGAAGCATCCTATTCACAACAGCTGCAGCTCTTCCACCTTGCAAATTCCCTTCATGACCCGTTCTCTTTACTGATCTCGATATGCAAACCTGAGCAGAAAACTCCAGAACCACTGCATGAACCTCAACCTCAGGACCACCGAGCTTAAGAAACTCCGAACGCTGCTCCTTATCAAGATTACATCTGTCTATAAAAACACTCTTCCCTTCCTTAAGAGATTCTATGGCCTTCTTTAAACACTGAGCTTTGTTCCCAGCTTTACCATTGTTAATAATGTCCTGTAAAAGAGATTCCAAATCATAATGTTCAAAACCAAAACTTTATCAAAATTTCTACTTAAGTGTCGTTGAGGAATTTCATCAGTCAAGTTGTGGGTAATCGATAGAGAGTGAGACCTGGCAGATCCGAGACCAAGGACGGTGAGAGGAACGCATTACGGTGTCACAAAACGTTGATTTGCCGCTTCCTGGAGGACCAATAAGAATCACCACCATCTGTTTCGCTTTCTCTGCTTCAGTTTCCGCCATTGTTGCTGCTGCAAAATTCATCACAACAAAAAAAAAAGCTTAAATTTGGAACAGTAATGAAATTGAAGGAGAAGTGAGTGATATATGAACTTTTACCAGAGTCTTCGATTTGCATTTCCATTTCTTGTCTCAGTTGATCGGAGAATCTGTCTCAATTTTANGAAAAAAAAAAAAAAAAAAAAAGAGTCAATTTTAGTTTCATTGGATCAAATAAATAGATCCAATTAAACAAATTTGTATAATTTGAATTTATAGAGTAATCAATTTCACTTTTATAATTTAATCCAAATAAATTGATTAATTAATTCATTTATGTTAAATTAATTAATTGGTTAAACTTGAATGAGTTAATTAACTAATTTCAATTTCATTTAAATCAAATACTTAAATAAATTAATTAATCAATTTAAGCTACAATAGAATTGATATATAAATGAAATTGAAATTAATAAATCTAGTTTGAATTTGATTACATCTAAATAAAGCATAACATATCAATGTGGATTGAAAATCAGAAACAAGTAAACATAACTACTATAAGACCTCAGGCTACAAGCAGAAACAGAAATCATCAGTGAAGTTGATGGAAACAAACAAGACAAAGATGTCTAAGTTAAAACCTAACTTTATGAAAACATCTGATCAAACTAAAGATTTAGTGTATTTTTCCTATATCCAATATTAGTTATAAGTTTATAAAACCTCGACTTGAACCGTCTGGTGCTCTCCTCAATCTCCATTGTCTCAACTCACCAAATTCTGAAAAACAGCAAACAACTGCTGCTCCAGGGTGCCAAACCATTACACATGCCTAAATGAATCAGTATCAATAGTCTATGTTCTAAATTTGAAATTGGTTAATGAAAAAAAAAATACAAACAATTAAAATCATTTGTTTTATTTTATATATATGAGTATAGCTTTACATCGAGATTAACTGATTTGATAAAAAAAAAACTTAAAAAATGAAACATATATATGCATATATTTTGGTTAAAGAATTTAATCATACTGCTTGATTTTCTCAATTAAATATTTCAAATTTAACCAGTCAACCACATTCATACCAGCAATATCATTATTGAAAGAAATTTATTATACTCACTTAAAAAAAAAAAAAATTATTATAATGGACTATAATGGAGAGGTTCTCCAAAATTGATAACCTCATATAATATAATAATAATTTGTATATACTTTATAAATTGTTGAGAACCTAAATAAATAATCGTCGGAGATGGTCTTATATCTTAAAATGAATACAAGCAATCTACTAAGTGTATATATATATATATATATATATATTACATCCTCCAAAATAATTTAACATAATCATATAAGTGCATACAAGTCTGAATTATAATACTTAAACTAGAGTTTAATTAGATTGCTACCATACGGAAATGATAGATTTCGTATAAATTACATGTAAACATATATTTGCGTATGACAAGACTAAGACAAGCCACGTCGACGATGCATGGTTCCTTCTTGCTCAACATCATCATCAACCAAATCGAACCACATCGCATACTCCGAGTCAGTAACATTAAGTGGCATCCCTTGTGAATAAGTCTCCATAACAGGGGTACAATCGTCATCGCATCCAAAGAGTCTTGGTTCGAAGCTGGAAGGAGAAGAGAAGAGAAGCATGTTTTGGTGAAACCAAATCTGAGCTTTCAAGAACTTGACGTAGCTGATGGCTTCATCGAGCATAGAGACAGTGTCCATCTTCGAACCACCAGGGACCATGCTCTGTAGAATCTTGAACCGGTCACTGATCCGGTGACGTCTCTCACGCGCCGCCACGCTCTGTGGGTCTGTCGATAGAGTTGAGGTTGATCGTTTTGTGTTTCGGGATTTGGCTTTGAGGCTGTGGAAAGAAGAAGAGGATGAGGAAGTGTTGGATGATGTATTGAGATGATCCATTTGTGATTGCTGTGGTTTGTGTTGTTACGTAGTATGTGCGTTATATATAGTTACCATGCGATATGGTTTAGTGGTAAGTGATGGTTAATTTTTATATCGCCTGTACATTTGATTGTGATGTTCTTTTTCTCTAGTACATTTTTCATATATTTTAAAATATCCATAAACGGCGGATAGATATGATATACATCAATCTTTAGCCAAAAAGAAGAAGATATACATCAAGTTACACAAGACGTAATCATAAAATAAAAATAAAGGTATACAAGACTTTAGTTTTTGGTTGAAACATGATTTTTTTATAAATTAGAAACAATGTTCCTCTAATTTTAATGTTTTTTTTTTTTGTTTTGTCAAGATTGTATTAAGCTGAATTCAGATTCAAGCAGTGGCACAATGACAAAACTAACACAAACTGCTAGTCTGATATTAACAAAATTTTGGCAAACTCTTGTTGTCATAGTGATAATATTCTTGTCTGTCTATGTCAATGTGTATAAAATTCATATCAATGTAGTATTTTACGTTGGTTAAAACGTAAAATATCGCTATATATATATATATCAATGTAAAAATGCGGTAATGAAAAATCTCATAGAAAATTGTCATACAAAAATGACTGATAGCATAATGTTAATCACAATGAAATTAAAATTTTATCAAGTTTCTAACATAAACAGATCACGAATTCAATCTACAAATGCACTAGAACATAAGAAAACTGAATTATAAGTAAATTTAACATTTTATTCAAAAAAAAAAATCCATAAAATCTCACTAAATAGTTCGTATGTATCATCTTAATTAATAAGCCTTATATATATATATATATATATATATATATATATATATATATATATATATATATATATATATATATGAAACTACAATGGCTAAAAAATCAAAGAAGTAATAATTTTGACTTCCAGAGAAATGGAAGAATTACACGTGAGTATCCGGATTTCACGTAGTAGCTAGTGGGGTTCGGTGAAAACAGACGAAAAACAAAAAAACCCTAATCATTATCCTCTTACAACTCAAACTCTACGTACTGTCTTCTCAAACAACTACCTTCATTACAAATTACATAGACTATGTAATAAAGCTTGTATACAAACTAAATTACAGAAATAATCTAGCTAAAATTTCAAATACTGATTAAAAATATGTTTAATTAGGCTA
Source organism: Odontarrhena argentea (assembly GCA_900406245.1). NCBI lineage: Eukaryota > Viridiplantae > Streptophyta > Magnoliopsida > Brassicales > Brassicaceae > Odontarrhena > Odontarrhena argentea. The sequence continues at coordinate 13,092 of OVAF01001445.1, read as the reverse complement.
AAACATATTTAAAAATACCTTGTTCAAGAAAGAGATTATTTGATTTGAAAAGACAGAGTAACAACAACATGCAACTATATATATATGCTGGAAACACACACACATGAGAATGAAACAATAACAAGGCTCCAGGATTTCGGTATTTCTATTATAAATTTTCTATTCAATTCTTCTTCGATATAATAAAACATTATATTATTTATGAAGAACAGATTTTTAGATTATATATATGGTGCTAAATAAATTTAAACAAGTGAAATAGGTAACTGTCATCTCAGCCGTAGAGTGAACTAGACGTTACTTTTACGTAAGGTGAGATAAATATTTTGAGTTATTTTTCCTTAGTTGGCTTATTTACCTCTTCCTAGTGGATAGTTCCCACGAAAGCACGATTTAAAAAGGTTTACAAATAGGTTTGGAATGTTATCACGAGTAAGATAAAAACACTAAACTATAGTTTTTATAGGATACCAACTTTACATTCTAGTAAACATACACAAAATCTAGCAAAATGACAAATGAAAATGACAATCAAGATAATATATGTTCGTAAGGGGACTCTCTATGCCTTGGTCGAGGCTTTCCCATCCCGTCTAGCCGGATTTATCAACTCTCTTCTAGAGAGTGTTTTATGTCTGATCCTTATGGATTGTTGTTATAGTTCCCCTGTATGGGGTTGTAATTTCCCCTCTGATGAGGCTGCTTTGTAAGAATACTTCTATTAGTGTGGCCGAAGTATTAACGGTCCAACTATTAAAGTTTAAGTTTAATGTAAAGTATTAAGGTTTCCGGTATGTAACGGGATACGGTGATGGACCGAATCAAAATAAAAGATACCGGAATGGGTTTGATGTCAACCCTCTTACTCCACCCAATAAAGAATCTAATCTAAAGGCACATATACATTTATATGTAATGGTTAACTTATATGAATGTATATGTATTAAGGTATAGTTGATATGTTATGTCTTTAATGAAAGGGTGTCTCATAAAGAGACACATTTCCCTCCTCCTTCTCTCTATATATATAAGGGAGAAGAGGAAGTTATTGTAGAGAGAGATAGAAGTCTCATTTTCAGTTTCTTTTTTGAGACAAAAACACATAACATAGAAACAGAAAGGGAGATTAGAGATTGTGATCGGAATCGGGACACCCCGGCTCCGTCGAAGGGGAGATCGCAGTAAAGAAAGGGAAGGAGAAGATCAAACAATCATCAAGGAACCATCATCATGCCTAACAATGCAATGGATCAAGGTTAGGCATTCATCCTTCTTATAACCGAAAATAGTTTAGGGTTGAATTAAGTCAAATCTAGAATTTGGTAAGGATAGATTTCATGATAGAAATCATCAAAGAATTAATTTACATTTGGTATCAGAGCCAAACTAGATTTGTTTATGAATTTTCTTTATGAATTTTCACTTCTTGATTGATATTATGAGATGACGACAACAAAAAAGAATTTTTATTCTTAATGTCATACAATGCAATGTTATTAGTTTCCATAGAAATGCTCCCAAAGTTGAAGAGGGTGTCGTTCTAGGTCAAAGATCGAAATCTGAATTTCAAACAATTAATTATCTAACAAACTTCATTTGGTCAGTTAAAAGTGTCATGTTTTAGACTCATTAAAAAACTCAGAGAATGAACTATTCGACGACTACATTTAACATAAAGATTTTAAAAGCACGTTATATCTCTTGGTTTTTTTACAAAAATAACAATAGGTAAAATGTGTTATACCAACATAAAAGTCGAATTTCTTAAAAATTATATATAAATATATATAAATATCAAAGTAAATAAGTTAGGCTTTTGGATAGTGAAATGCCTACTTTTGCCAAACTAGATACTAAAAAAATAAAGAACACTAAAAGGCGTAGTGGTGAAAATAAATGCGAAAGCGAAGTATTGGATTTTGGTGAACTTCATGTTACTGTCTCTACATTTACTTCTGGTACCTTTACAGCCGCATAGTGACTAGGATACAGTAAAACTAGCAGAGGTTCTCTGTAGATACACCACTTGTATTTTTGTATCTATGTGCTTTTTTATATATTTTAAACGATGAAACGTGTATTAAGAAATTGATTCAATGTAGTTATCATATTTCACAAACACCATGCATGTGTATTTGTTATGCACCGATCACATCGACTATTTTTGTTTTCTATATTCGAAAACAAAATTTAATGCATAAATCTATACGTATTTGATAATAATTAGTTTATTTCGTTCAGGACATGATGACATTAAATTATTGAAAAGTAGTTTTGTTAACTTATTACTGGAAATTTGGAATGTTAGTTAGTAACCATTGTGTCTCAAAGCTAATTTTAATGCAAAGATTTCTAGAGATCTAAAATGTTATAAGGAAAATCATCCGTTTTCGTGATATTGAATGTTGCAAGAAACTATTTGATAATGTAAATTTGATACATGTAAAATGTATTTCCTCTGATTTTAAATTTAGTGATCTTCTAGAGGTTTTCTCGATCACATTAATAAATCATATCAAAAGTTCGGTTATGTTTCTTAAAAAAAAAAGTTTGATTGTTAGTTTCTTTCATCAAACTTGAGGTTAAATTAGATATCTAAAAACAAAAATAAGATTTAAAACCAAAAATGACAACTAATTTGAAACAAAAATGATAACGATATTTAATTTGAGTCTGAAATAGATTATGCCATTCGTCTATGTGGGTCAGATAAATAGTAGAATAGTTATATATGGAGACTTAGACCGATATACAATTGTTTAACATAATTCTATATTGTAAAAAACCTAAATTTGTTTGATTAGTTATCATTTATAATAAAATTAAATGTATCATCACGACCTAGATAATTAAAAAACTAGTTATATATGAAAATTGATCAAATTCCTTATGATTTTCCCCCAATTTTCAGTCACATAATTATGTATATCTAGATAAACCAAATGAGACGAAAATTAAACAAGCCTACATCTGTTAATCATAGGCCTACAAATATTTGAAAGTGATAAAAAATGTGCAGCGTTAAAGCCCATTAACTAATTGATGAGAATGACCAAATCACCAAATTAAATATAGAAATTGGATGGTCGACATATAATTTGATGGCCGACAACAATAAAATAAAATAAAAATAAATGATGCCACAAGTCATCTCAGGATTACACCACGGAAGTATTCTTCCCAAAGACCTTCTTGATTTCTAGTGACGCCACGTTGCTAACAAGTGTCACATAATTGTACACTTAGAGATCCATTCAAGTCGGTAACCACAAGGATAGAAACACTTGTAAGAATAAAAAGAAAGTCTTTAATTGTCTTTATAGTTTAGAAATAAACTAGCTTTGTAATAGAAAGAAGAGAAAAATGTCGAGTGAAGAATTTAGATTGGTGTCGCCAACGATAGACAATGAAGGAAAGCTACCAAGAAAGTATACCTTAGGAGGTCAATCAACCAAGAAAGATATCTCTCCTCCTCTTGAATGGTATATTGATTCTTCCTTTTATCTTTGATTATGTCTTTGATCGAATTAGACCCGAGTAGTTCTTTCGGGAACATCGAATAAAATTGGAATGATACGGAGTGGATAACATGTAGATGCAATTTTTTCATTTGTGTAATTTTTTTTGTTTTGTTTTTGTGAACAATTTAACGGATATTAAGTTGGATTTAAATTCATACGGTATTACATTACAACGACGATATTAACACAAATCGTTAGGATACATATACAAATCCCAATAATTTTTCTTGTGTTAGCAATATGCAATTTTTTATATATGAGATATTTAAATTGAGATGGTGAAACAACCATACAAATAGTATTGACCAATTACTACAAATCAGTTGAATATTATTAATTATTTTGTTAATTGTACAATTACATAGCTAGTTGATTTACTTATTATTGATGAAATAAAAAGGATTGATTGAATAAAATGTGATGTTAATTGTGTAGGTACAACCTGCCAGAAGGTACAAAATCACTAGCATTAGTGGTGGAGGACATAGATGCGCCGGATCCTAGTGGACCACTCGTGCCATGGACGGTTTGGGTGGTTGTCGATATTCCGCCGGATATGAAAGGTCTACCAGAAGCATTTTCCGGCAAGGAGCAGACAGGCGATATTCGAGAAGGGAATAACGATCATAAGATCCCCGGGTGGTGTGGGCCGGTCATGCCTAGTCATGATCACCGGTACCAGTTCAAGCTCATTGCTCTTGATGAGAAGCCCAAGCTTGGTCACACGGTAATTCAAAACGACGTCGTTTTATATCAAATGTGATGATATATGATATGTAGTAGTTTTATATTGAGTTTGGTTTGTATGTTTGGTGACACAGGTGACTAAAGAGAGATTGTTGGATGCGATTGAAGGCCATGTGCTTGGAGAAGCCACTTTTACTGCTATGGCTTAATTACCTTGTCGTCTTGGTTAATAATATATATACTGTGGTCGTTTTTGAATCATAGTTATGTGTGTGTGTTTGTTTTTATATGATAAATAAAGAGTACAATAAAAGAAAAAATTATTATTTGAGTTTCAACTTTCTTTTTGTAACATGTAGCTTATAATTTTCAACCATAAATCTTTGATAGCTTAGAGTAAATAAATTCTAATTACATGTATCAGTGAGAATTTTTAGATACCCTCAGTGGAAAAAATAATTTTTAATGTACTTATTTCAATAAAATACATTTTAATTTTGGTTAAATATGTATAGTTCAAAATCACAACTTAATATCATATTTAAAGGAGTTAACATTAGATAATCTTGGATATATTTATTGAAATATCCTCAACAATTAAATATCGGTGAATATTATTTTTCTTAATGTTCTCCTTTCAATAAAAATACACATAAAATTCGGTTAAATTATGCATTATTGGAAATCACCACCTAATACAAAAAATAATTAACATTAGATATCTGACTAGGATAAAGATTTTAAACAATTAATGAAGGCACATTGTTTTTGTCAAATATAAACAACCTGGTAAAACAAAGTTGACCAAATTGATCATTTCTAGCCAGTCATTTTGTGAGTAGATTTTATTTATTTATCTATTCAATACTGAATATGAATGACTTGCCATAAAAACAATTCAACATTATTTTATATAAAATGGCAATGCATAGTGAAAATAACTTGAAATCTTCTATAGCTAGGTGCAATTGGTGTGAATGATGAGTGACGACTCAATATGGTACACAAAATCATTACTTTTGTTACTGATATTTTACCATTTAAATTAATGCCTTTGTTATTTTTTTTTTCAGTTCTTCATATCCTTCTGAATACGAGTTTAAATACATGGAGATTTTGGAGCTTCATATTGAAAGTTTAATGGTAAATCCTTCTCCTGTAACGATGGCGTTGGCATATGTATTTTAAACTATCGATTTTTTTTTTTTGAAAAGGCGAAAGTAAATTTTGTAAGTGAGCGAATAGCTAAATGTGAGCAAGAATGGGAGAAGGTGAAAGAAGAAGAGAAATTAACCAGGACAATAATTCGTAGGACAGAACATCTTCATCATTTGCAACATGGTCTGTATGGTATTAGATGATTTAAATAACATATAAATGCAAATGAATAATAATAATGTAATATTAAATTGAGTTGATTTATTTTTTCTATGATTTTTTTGGTGTAGTTGAAGTTATTGAAATGATGGAAAATGCAAAGCGTGCATCAGCTGTATTATTCGGAGAAGGATCAAGTTCAAAGAAAAAAAATAAAAAGAAGAAGAAAAAGAAAAGAAACAAAAAATAGAGGATGAATGGAATGGTATGATCTCTTAGAATTTGTGGAAACCATATGTTTAAAAACTCATGTAATGATATATGTGTGCATGTTTTACATACATTGGTAAGTATCTTAATTAATAAGCACAAAAATAAATATATATATATTTCTCTAATGTGCATATATGTACACTCATCTCATATTCGAATAAATAAACTAGTGTTTAATAGTTAATAGTTAATACTTAATACATACACATAGGGAAATATGGCAACGAGAGGCAAAAATATGTTGTTAAAACGAGAGACTATGAGGTGACCATAGCTTCTTCTTCTGCTCAGTATCAGTTGTAAGTCGATTGAGAACTCCTACTATTACATCCGGAATCAAATCTCTTCATTTGCAGTATTCATAAATTAAATTAATGGGCCAACCTGACCGAAATGTTGCTAAAGTATATAGCCTATATATAGCTCGAGTACTCTACACCATTGCCTAGAGCCCCAAAAGGCAACGAGGTTTGGTCTAGTTACAATTTAGTTGGTAACATTATCCATGATTATAAGCCTGATTGTACATTGCAGAGACACTTTCTCATTTTGGTTCAAGTTTCATAGCCAAACATGTTCTTGATAGTGATTAATACATATAGGCGTGTAATTGTAATAGAGGACTATAAAGATTAACTACATGGATTTAAGGAAATGGTCACTGACTAATACAAAATAGAGCAAATAACTGTTTGACAACATGTATAAGAAAAACCTTTTCAACTCTAAACCCCAGTAAGAAGATTGGTTCTAAGATTGTAAACGAATATTTCAAGATACAAATTTCGTAACTTCTACCTGCGGCGTGCAACTTGACGACTATCACTTCGAATGCGGTCTGCGTACATTGGGAGACGGATTATCTCTTTTATCTCCTCAAGTAACACCTCCTCGGTGATGTTATCATCTATACTCTTTATCACCTGTTTATCAACCAAGCAACAGAAACGAAATCACATTATTGCTGAGATATCATTAGAACAAAGCAATGTTTGATACTTGGCCAAAACAAAATCAACTGACCTTACGAGCGGTATTGATGTCATTTGGGGTACTTTTGTCACCTCTGATCCGCATGCTAACCCATACTTTCTTATCCTTATCCCACGAACATTCTACAATCTTCCCACTGTGTCTTGATGGGTCCGAATCATCTCTAAACTCAACCGAATATCCTTCCATTAGCTTCTTCTTCCCTCTTTCGTATAAGAAGAGCATTTCACGCCCCTCATCCTCACCCTTCTCATACAGAAAGTCTATCGAGTTCATTTCCGCATATTTCCACTTTAGTAGACCTTTATGTGTTCGTGGAACATAAGGATCGTCCCAACCCTATGATTAGTCCACAAAACTCTACATATGTCAGCTCAACAAGCGCAATCTTCTTACTCTCCATGAAACATAATACAGTTTTAAAAATATTACCTGAAATATTAGGCCATCTGATTCATGAGAAATTGCCGGAATTGTATTCTTCAAAAGCTTCTCAACAGTAGAGAGTAACCAGAAACCCTTCACCCGTACCTGCATTACCGTAATAACCAAACAATTTATACAAAGGAAGAGGAAAGGAAAATATGGCATGATACAGGATATGTAACTCACTCCAAAAGGCTCCAAGTCGTATCTGTACCAAGGACTTTTACGAACGTCAGATCTACGGTGTGTGATCAACTCAGGTTCGAGCATGTTCCATCTTTCACTAAAAGTCCGCTGTCATTTTTTTAACCAATTGTTCGTTATCTTTAATGCCTAAAGTACCCGACACTAATTGTTACAGAGTAATGACCATGGCCCGGCCACATACTCACTCAGTTATATAAATACTAAACACTAAGATCACGCGACACAGGAATTAATACCAAATATGTGATGAAAGAATGATACTCCTACCTCTATGAGTGATTCGCCGTTGATTGCTACCAAATCATATATGAGGTACCTCCTCCTCGCCTGCCCATTTTCGTCATTCGCATTATCTATAACCATTTCTCCATCAAGCAAAGTGTAATGATGCACTTTATCAAAAACCGCCTACAACCCAAAACCAAATAGTTCAGAGACTTTTACAAGATTTTAAATATCGACACGAAAGGTATCTAAACAATTACGGAAAATTACTTACTTCATTCGGGTGTCTAAAGGGGAAACGCATCTGTACCCTCCGAAACTTAAAGCTCCTATCTATCAAATAACACCCATCTATGGTTAAAAGCATCATGTAACGGGTTCCATCTGCCTTCCAAGTCGCATAATAATACCGTTGCCTCAAAAGTTGCAAACTCTCCCTGCATAAGTAGTGAATTCAAAAGCATAAGATAAAAGTACATTGACTAACGAACACCGAAAGTAAGGAATATAAACTTGCTAAATCCTACTCGTATGCACTACCAAAAGTAAACCAGAGAATCGAACCTGTCTAAGGATACAGGGTGCGAACCTGGGAACTGCGTACATCCTCTTCCCTGGATCGGAGAAAATTAAATCTATTAATGGATTAAGATCACATAATTTTTAGTCGGTGACGCTCTTACTATTGCATTAGTCTCAACAAACATCAGTGAGAGAAAAAAACTACGAATAACAATTGAGCATTTTGAATCCGTACCCCAATATTCATCATCAGCATCTTATAGCAGAATTGCCGGTAAGCTTCCTCCTGATAATGTGGTATCTCATCACCCAAAACGTCATCATTTGACATCTTTACATTCTCTTGTGCATTTTCCTGAAACAACAGAACCGTAACAAAGGCAATATCAACAACATACCCATAAGCAAACTAATGAAAAATGAGACTGAGACTTAAAAAAACTAAAAAATGATCATACTATCTGCCATTACGACAAGAGTTTCGGTAAATAGGTGTTGAACTTAAGACCTTAATGTATAATAAGCACTTGCACCATGCTTACTTGTACAGGGACAGGTTGAGCATCATCATCATCATCATCTTGAACTGCTTCACCGTTTAGATCAAGGTCGCCAGACGTCTTCCATTCAGGAGTTGGCGGGCAAGTAACAGTCTCGGGCTTTATTTCGTGATAGAAAGTGTATAAAGCATCAATATAATCCGGTTTATAAATCCCAGGTGGGCGAGCATCCGAAAACATTTTCAATGCCTGCCAAAAGACACAGGTAAGATTCTCCATTCTAAAAGGGATCAATACAACCAGTGAAAAAATTGAACCTGTGTAACATTCATCATCGGGATAGAGCGCATAAGATAATGAACTATCATGAACCCTGTCCGATTATGCCCGTGTGTACAGTGGACGAGGATATACTTCTTTGGATGTTTCTGATTAATCATAAACTGAACAACCTGAAAACAAATATCCTTGAATGAGCTACTAACAGTAGATAAGGTCGTGGTTCAAATTTTCAGTCCATGAATTATGAAACATGTACCTCGTTAACGAAGGCGTTTACAGACACATTATCTGGCACTGCATCACGACCTCTACATGCAATCTACAAAAAAAAAAAAAACAAGATGAAACAATCAGCAGATGCTAATGTAGCCGATACAAACATAAAAACGTGTATTCCATTCACCTTAACATGCTTGATGCCGTCCTTCTTTAAGTCTAACGTGGTATAGTATCGAGTTGTATTAGTCAAATCAATCACTAGACCAAGCTGCAAAAGAGCAGTATACACATACTCATTAACTTAAACCACAGACATTAATGATACAAAATTGACGCAGGTACAAAAACATACTTTTCTTCCGTTTATTCTCTGATTACGAACCACTTGCTTAAACGAGTATCTTTTACCAGGAGGAACATGTTCATTGTAAGATTCACTAAGGGGAACCTTTGAAGGTATAATGCATCCTACTTCCATACCAAATCCCGGACAATCTAACCAACCTGTAGAGGTACATTACATGAAACCTCAAGCGAACAAAACCGTTGTAATTCATTTAGTGGAGTGTACATTACCTTGAGGAAGCTTGCTCTTATCATAAACTCTAGTATCTCTATTCTGATTATACTGATCACGATAAACTGGCCGCGAAGTACGACTTGGTTGTTCTACTCTCATTCTTTTCATTCTCTCTTCGCGTTCCTAACAACAAAGATATATCATCAGAATGAACATATTCTATAGTCAATACAACAACTACAAGTAACATTTAGGATAATTTCATAATGTAGTTAAAGTAAAATTATTTGTACCCGTCTTAAAATTTCAACAGCAGACTCTACTCGATCTTCGCGTCGTCTTTTAAAGGGATCATCGTCTTCTTCAGGTTGAGGTGAAGCATTTAGGTCCATTGCAAACAAATGATTCAATGGCAAAAACAATAGAATCTGGTTTCTCTCAAAACCGTAAATCGAATTGTGAAATCGATTTCTCTAAGCAAATCTAAACCGAGGAAATTGAAAACTCTAGGAGCGAACGAATCCACCCAAATCTAATCCGAGCCCGTTTCCATAGTCAACCCAATGGTATTCGAGAATCAATCGGACACAAAGACAGGTTTGTAATGTTCTTGGAAAAGTGAAACTTAAATCGAAACCCTACAGACAGAACAAGAACAGAGTCGTTGAGGAAGGAGAGAGACGTATAATTAAGGGCAATATGTGATTTTTACTATTTTTGATTAATATACTCTACGTCAATATGTATGTCGGTTTTATATTTTATATTCCTTATTGATTCGTGTAAAATGTAATTTTCCAATATCCTCAAATTGAAGATACCAGTATTCCAATAAAAATTAATTTTACATATTATATAGTATATTAAGTTAATAGTTTTATTATTGAATTTGTGAGATTTTCATTAACCGGTGCTAATGTGGATGCTCAATTTGAATAACCGATCTGATTTTGGATAAAAATAAATGGATGTATAGTTAGAGACTTTATTTTATATTTGACAAACAGAATCAAACTAAAGATACATCTTATTATTTATAATTAAGATTTTTATGTATTTTATTTTCTGTAAACTAAATAACACAAAAATATTAAAATTCGAAATCAAACCGAACCAAAACTGAATTGAGCACCTAGTTCCAATTGGAATTACAAGCATATGGTCCGAAGGAAAGAGACACGGTAGAACCATATTTGTCCCTGTAACTAAAACAAATTAAACACAAATGTATGAATAATATTGAAACATTGTTAAATGATTGACTCTAATTACAATGTCACAGTCGTATCAACGTGATTTGCGAAATAATAAGAAGGATATGGTATGTGGGAGGGAAATTCGAAATGGACTTTTCTAGTAGTCTTTTTCTCTAAGCTAAGATGCCAAGCAAACCCATCATGACTAGAAGGAGGCACAAAAACAATTTCGCCGTCACAAATGCCCATCACGAAGTTAGAGATTTTGGTACAAGAACTGAAGTATTGTTTAGCCCAAGGTAAAGGAAAAATCTGCGACAACCATTCGTTGTTTTCCATAAGGATTGAGAACTCGATTTGACAGTCCTTGACACGAGATATAAAACCTAACTTCCCTTGAAAGTCTATGAGCTTCGAGAACCACGAAAGGTGAGGATTGGATTTAGGATAACTGAATTTTTCAGAGCTGAGGCTAAAACTCACCGCAATTGTAGCGTGTTATGTACAGGGTTTTAGCCCAGCCCAGCCCTGGCCCTGTTTAAACCCGGCCCTGTTTGAACCCGGCCCTGTATTAACCCTGTGTTTTATTTGATAATGGGTTAAACCAGGGCTAACCCGGCCCTGAAATATTTTTTTTGTTCTTTTTTTAACACTAGTGTGATGAGTGTTTTAAATTGATAATTTTACAATAAAATTTATGTAGAAATAATTTAAACAACCAAACTAAAAGTACATATTTTAAGTGGAAGCATGTTGAGATAATGGGGAAGCAGAGAATCATTACTAGGAGACACGCAAATCATTATTATCAGTTTACTTAGTTCTCTGAAACTTAGTAAAAGAACTTCATCATGAGAATTATGTATTGCAAGAGGAGCTAAAGTAATGATTTACACAAACAAATCAAATACAAACAAAAAACAATAATGATTTTAAAACTTAGACAAGTAGTAGCAGAGACTCTGCAACATGAGTCATTAATGCTTCTTTCTTCTTGTCTTGAATTTAAGTCTATCTAATAACGTATTGATGCAATATAAAGCTGCCTGCATAATGAATAAATAGGTACAGCTGAGCTAACTAAACTTTTCAGCCTCACACCAGTTTCCTATCAAGCAAACGTTACTATCGATTCTCTAATTCACAGCTCAGTCTTTGAAACAACAAAAGTACCAAACAAAGAGCAGTTCACAGTAGCTCAACTAAATCTCCTAAAGCCACCAAGTCAAATCATTTTGCAAAACATTCACCATTCTAAAGCTCAAATTGTAACTAAGACCCTAAATCTCACATTTCCCGAATCGGATCACAAACTAAACGAAGATCCAGAAACCCATTTCGAAGGAGAACACAAATCGGATCGAGATCGAAACACAGAGAGCCAATTTCAAATTCCAGAGAGAGAGAGAAGAAAGGAGGATAAAGCAAAAAGAGATAAATCTCCTTTATTCTAATGGAAACCTAACACAATGAGAGAGACAGGGGATGAAAACTTACTAGAGAATCTCAGGTTCTGATTTAGGAGTGAAGAAACGTCGAGGTCTCCGGAGAAGATTAGAGAGACGAAAGAGGAAGAGAAGAGTAGAAGCTTAAAATCGTCAAGCTTAAAATCTTTTCAAGCTTAAAATCGACGATAAACGTCGTCGTTGTGACTGGTGAAACCTAAAAAAAAAAAAATTCAGGGCCAACGAACAAAACCTTGTAAATTGTAGCCCAGCTCTGTTGAACCCTGTCCAATAAAATACAGGGTCAGGGTTAATTTAATTACACACGGGCCAGGTTTAACCCATGGGTTCTGGCCCTGATTAACATCCCTAAAAAGTTACCATAACCCGGGGTTACGGAGTAAGCCGTAAAGTATAATATTCCATTAATGCATACACCACTTCGGCCACAGACTTGACCACACAAGACAGGATGAAAATGAGTAGGTATGCCCTCTTGTATCTTTCTCCACGAGTTACCATCCTGCCCCAATGTCAAAACCCAACACTGGTACTGATTTGTGATTCTTAACCCCGAGATGGACAATACTTTGAACTGATCAAAGATTGGGTCGTATCCAAAAATCAGAAGCTCTGTCAAATTGTCCCTGTTCTCCAAGCTTTTGTTTTGGGGTAAGCTTAGGTTTTGTCTCGTGGCAGGGTTTGTAAGATTTATTTGGGGTCATATATGTTTTAATTAATGTGTTAGAGCCATTATAT
>OVAF01001444.1:0-22074 GCA_900406245.1 Odontarrhena argentea | reverse complement strand
TGATGCGGTTTGACGTTCTCCGGTTTAAGCTATTTCTTGAACCTGCAACCTCATCATAACCTGCACACATGCATCATGAGAACAAGGTCTGAAACGATGATAATAAGCAAGCGACAATGGAGAGAGGGTAAATCTTGGAAGGAAGGGTAAGTTCTCAAAAACCTTTTGTAGACATTTTTTCTACATATAGAAGCGTAAATGTGAATCACAACTTCGGGAAATCACATACTTTCCTTATTGCTTCCATTATTTATCTAAAAAGAGAACTATTATAATAATTTAAAAAAAAAAAAAAACAAATCAAACTGTTCGGTAATCTTTATTCACGTGTCTAGAAGGAGAAGGTAAAAATGGTCTGAAACTGTATTAAGGGGGTGTTATTCAATAAGTGAATTGAAAAGAATCTAAAAGAATTCACAAATGTATGATTTGAAAGGATTGTAGAGGTTTTTATGGAATAGTAAATGAAATCCACTAAAATCACACCTAAATTGCAGAGAATTGGTTCTTAACAAATTTTGAGTGAAATTCTATTAATTTCTTTCTAAATGACATGAGTATAAATAGAAATGTAAAATTGAATAACACTAACATTTAATGGAATTGGGAAATCAATCAATTGAATAACATAAGAATTTTTTAGAATTTGAAAGAATCTCTACAAATCCACAATCCAATAACACATGAATTTAAAAGAATTTGTAAAATATATGATTGAATAACACTAGAATTCTATAGATTTCTAAATTCTTTTATTTTCTATAGAATTCTTTAATTGAATACCCCCACCTAAGAAACAAGAGAAAATGCCCTATAACAAAACGTAGTTTTTTTTATATAAAAAATATGAATCACAAAAAGCTTTTTTAAAAAAAAAAAAAAAAACTTTTATAGACATTTTCCAAAGAAAAAGCGTAAATGTGTGTTAGTCCCTCTTTCAATGGAATTAGTCAAAACAGAGATCAAAGTGTTCAGTAACGTTAATTAGCAGGTCAGAATGAGACAATTTTTCTCATAATATATGCACATGCATGAGGGACAAATGGTCCGAAACCGTAATAAAAAGCTAATGAAAATGTAGAGAGGGTAAACCCAATAGAACAACGTAAAAAAATTTTCAATACAAAATATAAACCATGAAAAACTTTTGTATAGTTTTTTTTTCGTAAAAAGAAACATAAATGTGTATCAAAACTTTGGGGGAATCACTCTTTTTCTTTATCACTAACATAATTTCACTCTGAAGAAAATTGTTATTATATTTTTTAGAAACAAAATAATAGTAAAAAATAAAATCAAAGTGTTTAGTAATATTAATTCATGTGTAAAAAGAGACAAAGTTTTCATATAAGTTGTACATGTACATAAGGTGAAAATTGTCCGAAATTGTAATAGACTGGTGATGTGTTGTAATTGAAGATTTAGGGTTTTATGAGTGGAGATCAAAAATATATTTGGTGACATTTTTGATAATTTCTTTCCTCTTTTCTTACAACCACACTAATTTACACGCAATACTTATTAGAAAATCTATCTTTGTGACATGTTAAATGATTAAAGAATACTAATCCATTTCACACCAACCAAGATAAGATGCAATTTAATTGGCACACNCAAAAACCAAAAAAAAAAAAAAAAAAAAAAAAAAAAATCCTCACAAAACTTATTGAGTAGTCCTAGCTGAACATTACTGGGGAAAAAAAGTTTAGTCACAAATTCCAAGTTGATAATTGCTCTTATCTATCAAGCTGGTGAATATAATTTGTTTTGCTAATAAACTTAACATACAAAAATAACTCTAAATGTAAAATATTGATATAATATGGAAACATATCTATTTGATTATTTATCCCAATGACAAGCATGAGACAGGAGACCTAGTCATTATTAATAGAATATCCAAATTTAAAACAATTTGATCAGTTATAATATCTCAACACTATATTTACACTTTGAATAATAATAAATATTAAGAAATGGAAAAACCTAGTTTTTCTCTGTGAGTGACGCAATAATAGAAGCGAACCAAACTTTGGCCTCTCTCCTCTCTGAGCCTATAAATAAAGAGCGTCAAAAGGGCTTTTGCAATTGCAATCTACACACAACAACGAGGTCTTCTTCACTGTCCCTTTCTCTCGCTTATACACCGTCGGATTATTTCCCCGAGTCTTAATCCAACGGTCGTGATCTAGTTCCATTGAAAGAGTCTCAACCACCAGATTCTACCCTTTCTCTCTCGTCAAACCTCTTACGAAATCGACGACGGAGAGAGAGAGAGAGATAGACCAGATCCTCGATCCGCCTCCGTGATAGTCGCCGTCGCCGTCGCCGTCGCTTATTAGAAGATTTGAGAGCCGCCTTTTCGACAACTGTGTTCATCGTTTTTGAGACGGAGATTCTTGATTTAGGGCATTTTGTATTTCGCTGGGGCGATCTTCAGAGAGGGTTGGTTGCTTGACCTTCCCCCACCGACACCGTCACTGGTTCGTCTGCTTGCTCTCGATCTTTTCTGAGTTTTTGATTTGTTGTTATCTCCGCTCCATTGATCTCGATTCGTGGCTTACGTTTGATCACTGATTATGCATAGCTAGAAAGCTTTGCTTTTCATATTTCCTATTTGCGGCATTGAATTTGCATTGCCTCTTAGTCAAAGTGCACTTCCTTTATATCAATCATGGATTGGATTGTACATGCCCAAAACTCGGAATACTTCTAATCTAATGACTTTGTAACTGATGAATTCTCGTTTTGTTTGTAGTTTCTGTATCCCATAATAATTGATTGTGGTTTTGTTTTGGGTTTTACTTTCTCTGCAGAAGCTGGTGTCTTCGAGGGGATACATCTCTTATAAATTGCGCTAGAGGGGGATTTTTCACTGTTTATGACTATACATACGAGATGGCTTCAGAAGGCAAATTGTTATTTGATCTTAATGAACTTCCTACAGAAGATGATGATGTGATTGATAATGTAGACTGCAATCCGCCACAGACGGTGGTTGTTCCATCTGCAGACCCCAGTAACTCTGCCTTGCTTGCAACACCATCGTGCTCCCAAGATAAAATAATTAGCAGAGTGTTCTCGCACACATCAACAGCTTCTGGTTTTCAGCCGTTTATCCGTCCTATAGTTGCTCAACATATGGATATGGCTGTTGAACAAAAGATGGACGAGGATTCTCTTAAGGTATCATCGTCATCATCAAAATCAGACACATTTGAGGCAGCAAAGGTTGCATCATCGATAGTTCCAAATGATGCCGAAGCAGCTGAGAGAGAAGAAGGGGAATGGACTGAGTCGGAGGTTCCTGCCAATGAGAGTGTACATAGTAGTTCAGATTACAAGGGTATATTACTCCGTGAACTGACGATGCCAGAAACTGGTGTCTCTTCTGATAATTCGACAGTTACAGAGAAAAATAACAGCACAATAGGATTAGATATTAACTCAAACTCTGGTCTTCAAAAGAGAAACGTCAACCAGAGTTCAGAAGGCAGTGCTAAGGATAGTGCATCTATAGATGGTCCACTAGAGCAGGGTATTATTGTCAAGCAGAGAGAACCTAAAGGAGTTGAAGCAAGTCATGCAATCAAGTGTGCAAATACCACTGTGAAAAGAAAAATGGATCATCAGAAAGAGACGATGTTGGGAAAGAAACGTAACAGGCAGACCATGTTTCTTAACCTAGAAGATGTCAAGCAAGCTGGTCCTATTAAGACGACAACACCTAGAAGGCAGAACTTCCCTCAACCTGTTGTCACACGCACAGTTAGAGAATCTCGTGCAGGTCCTCCACCTGCTGAGCAAGGAGGTGGGACTCCAGGGCATGTTGTATATAGGGATCAGAAATCAACTGAGGTTTCTAATGGGGCTATACATCCAGATACGTCCGAACAGAAGTCAGAATCTAATGGAGAATCACAACCCGGCTTGGTTGGTAAAACTAGGAGAATGAACGGTGATGCAGGACCTTCTGCTGATGGGACATCAACATCTGTGTCCAGGCAGGGTTCATGGAAGCAGCCAATCAATTCACGTCAGTCAAAGACTGTGTCAAATAGACAAGTCCCGTTGTGCAGTCAAAGTTCTGCAGACGTTAAGATCGGAAACAAGAAGTATACTTCGTTCAAGAAGGCAGCCGCAAATAGTACCCAATACCAAGATACATCTGTGGAGCGTTTGATACGAGAGGTGACCAACGAAAAGTTCTGGCATCATCCAGGTATGTCACATATTGTATTTTCGCTTATGGAACCCATGTTTGAGTGCTCCTTCTTTTTCAATTAAGTTATCTTGGTTTAAGGTAGGAACTTTTATGCCAATTAAATCTACTGCTTTGGTGCCAGTTCCCTGTGTCCTCAATCATGGCTCAGTGAGAATCGTAATGGCCACATGGTTCGGAAGGTGATACGATTGAATCATAATTGTAGAAGTAGATGACAAAAGTTACTCTCTAGTTTGTGCTAATCTTTTTTATGTACTTGTCCTGTTTTATATGATCATCTCTCAGTTCTCTTTACTAGAAGCTGCTCTCTCCTGATGTATTAGGATACATATATATATATATATATATACACGTCTTTTGTTCTAGTTTCATCCTACGTGTCATCTATGGCACTAAACACCGGGGAATTTAACAGTCCATTGTCTTAGACACAATTTATGGTTCATCGTTGATGTAAATCATTTATCAGGTTAGGTATTGGTGGCTGTAATAATCTTGGCTTAGGAGACCTTTTTGGCCCAGTATAGTATATTGGATGATTTCATGGTTATCTAAAAGCTGAATTTGTCTACTAAAGTAAAGTAATATTAGCTATTGGTAGAATATTAAATTTTGGTAGGTTCTTTGATTGACATGTATCTGGTTTTTTTCTGTACTCTTTATAATTGAGATGTTTGAACCGCGTGGAAAATGATTCACTTAGAGCCCCCAAAATATGTCTGTCTTTTTTGTCTTTGAACCCATTCTGTAATTGACTCTTTTGCGTAATTTTTTTTTTTTTTGTTCAGAGGATACTGAGCTCCAGTGTGTTCCTGAGCGGTTTGAATCCATGGATGAGTATGTTAGAGTGTTTGAACCTTTACTTTTTGAAGAGTGCCGAGCACAACTTTACAGTACATGGGAAGAATTGGCCGAGGCAAATTCTTACATGAAGGTCAGAATAAAGTTCATTGATAGAAGAGAGAGAGGTAACCATCGTCATGGCCTATTTCGCATTTGTAAATGGCGCGACTCCTAACCTTTGTTTTCATCTGGATTTAGGATGGTATGATGTGATACTTCTCTCAGTAAATGAATGTAAATGGGCTTTCAAGGAGGGCGATGTTGCAGTTATTTCAAATCCTGTGCCTGAATCAGGTGGGATTAGAACTCATAGATTGTCTGATTGATGTTTATATTGCTGATGCGTATCTGTATATTCTGTAATTTTGACGTTTTTATGTGTAGAAGGAGAGCATGAGGACGCTGGGCGTGTAGCTGGTACAATTAGGAGATACAACCCGATTGATACTCGAGATCCTCCTGGAGCAATTCTCCATTTCTATGTTGGAGACTCTTTTGACTCTGGCGGGTATATGCTTTTTCATATGTTTACTTTCTAGCTATATATATCATATATGAGTTTCTACCCATTCTTACTGGAAGCGTTTTCCTCACTTTTGTAAAAAAAATTCTCCAGCAAGATTGACGATAATCATATTTTAAGGAAGCTTAAACCTAAGGAGATCTGGCATCTGACAGTGCTTGGTTCACTTGCAACTACACAGAGGGAATATGTTGCTTTGCATGCATTTGCACAGCTTAACCCACAGGTTGGTTTTGTTTGCTTTAACAAATCTTTCATAGATGCTTTAAGTTATGCTGACGCTGGTGAAAACCTATATATCTCCCAGATGCAAAATGCAATTCTGAAGCCCAGCCCAGAGCAGTTTCCTAATTATGGGGAGCAGACTCCTACAGTTCCCGATTGTTTTACCCCGAGCTTCGCTGGTCATTTGCATAGAAGCTTTAATGCTCCACAGTTGGCAGCTATCCACTGGGCTGCAATGCATACTGCGGCTGGTACTAGTAGTGGGGCGAAGAGGCAAGATCCATGGCCATTTACTCTTGTGCAGGGACCTCCAGGAACAGGGAAGACACACACAGTTTGGGGAATGTTGAATGTTATACATTTGGTTCAGTATCAACAGTATTACACCTCCTTGCTGAAGAAATTAGCTCCGGAGAGCTATAAACAGGTTAATGAGAGCAGTTCAGATAATATTGTGTCAGGGTCTATTGATGAAGTCCTACAAAACATGGACCAGAATCTGTTTCGTACACTGCCTAAATTGTGCGCTAAACCGAGGATGCTCGTTTGTGCTCCTTCAAATGCTGCAACCGATGAACTTCTCTCACGTGTCCTGGATCGTGGTTTTATTGATGGGGAAATGAGAGTTTATCGCCCGGATGTGGCTCGAGTAGGTGTTGATACTCAAACGAGAGCTGCTCAAGCAGTTTCCGTGGAGCGAAGAAGTGAACTGCTTTTAGCTAAGTCCCGTGATGAAATTCTAGGACACATGCACAATCTTAGACTACGAGAAGCTCAGCTCTCCCAAGACATTGCTGGACTTAAAAGGGAACTTACTGCCGCAGCCTTTGTTAATCGTTCTCAGGGATCTGTTGGTGTTGACCCTGATGTTCTTATGATTAGAGACCAGACTAGAGATGCATTGTTACAGCGCCTTTCTGCTGTGGTTGAAGCCAGGGATAAAGATCTTGTTGAAATGTCTCGCCTTCTTATTGTTGAGGGGAAGTTTCGTGCTGGTAATAATTTCAATCTTGAAGACGCTCGTGCAAGTCTTGAGGCAAGTTTTGCTAATGAGGCTGAAATTGTTTTTACAACTGTGTCGAGCAGTGGTCGTAAATTATTTTCTCGTCTTACGCATGGCTTCGATATGGTGGTCATCGACGAGGCTGCCCAAGCTAGTGAGGTTGGAGTTCTTCCTCCACTAGCTCTTGGTGCTGCGCGATGTGTACTTGTCGGTGATCCTCAGCAGCTTCCTGCTACAGTTATTAGTAAAGCTGCTGGAACCCTTTTATACAGTAGAAGTCTCTTTGAGAGGTTTCAGTTAGCAGGTTGTCCAACTTTGTTGTTAACTGTTCAATATAGGATGCATCCTCAAATACGCGATTTTCCTTCAAGATATTTCTACCAAGGACGGCTCACGGATAGTGAAAGTGTCTCCACTGCTCCTGATGAGATTTACTACAAAGACTCTGTCCTTAAGCCTTACCTTTTCTTTGATATCAGCCATGGACGGGAATCCCATAGAGGTGGATCGGTGTCTTACGAGAACATCGATGAAGCTCGCTTCTGTGTTGGCCTGTACATGCATCTTCAGAGAACTCTGAAATCATTGGGTGGGGGTAAAGTTTCCGTTGGGGTGATAACTCCATACAAACTGCAGCTGAAATGCTTGAAAAGTGAGTTTGGGAATGCTTTGGGACCTGATGAACTGAAAGAGATTTATATCAATACTGTAGATGCATTTCAGGGGCAAGAACGTGATGTCATCATCATGTCATGTGTGCGTGCGTCTAATCACGGGGTTGGCTTTGTTTCTGATATCCGGCGGATGAATGTTGCTCTTACTCGTGCCAAAAGGGCTTTATGGGTATGAAATCTCCCGATTACGAACCTTTTTTATGTATGATAAATGTCTGGTTTATTGTGATGGATTCTGAGATTAATTTCTCTTGAACAGGTGATGGGAAATGCATCTGCTCTCATGAAATCTGAGGATTGGGCAGCACTGATCACCGACGCCAGAGCCAGGAATTGTTTCATGGAGATGGACTCTCTTCCCAAGGATTTCCCAGTTCCAAAGGCACCTAGCTTTATCCCAAAACCTCCTAATGCTAGAGGTTTCAGATCAGGTGGGCCAAGAACCAGATCCATCGATATGCACACTGAATCCAGGTCTGGGACGCCCTCAGAAGATGACGAGAAGCTGAGTACAACAACATTTCCAAGAAATGGAAATTCTCGAAGGGAGAATTCAGTTGATGATTCTGATCCGTCTGGGGATAGACATAGGGATGCTTGGCAACATGGGATACAAAGGAGGCAGAATTTTGGAAGGCCTTTAGGGAGACGAGACTAATTTGTGATTTCAACTAGACGGAACTCATTTACTGGAGGAGCTACTGTGTCACTTTGGCATAGCTCATGGTGTCACAGGGTCATCACCAATAGAGGGTGACTCGAATTCATGAACTGTTGGAAAAGGGAACAGTAGAAGGCTATCTACGGCAAAGAGAAATAGGCTCACTTGGTATCCTTTGATGATATATGATTCAAAGAACTGGCACCAGATCATACAGTTTATTGAAGGCAAGGATGTCCAGTTCTTTGTGCTTCATCTCCTGATTCAAAACTTGGAATGGACCAGTCGGAAACTACACTGTAAAATCGAATGGCAGTTTCTTCCAAAGGATGAATCACTTGAATGAAAGCGGAAGTGTCTGATAAATCTAAGTGTTCAACTCCTTTACGGGAACTATTGGACTGAGGCAAACGTTCCTGCATTGTCAAACCCTGTAATGTGGTGTAACCCAACCACAAATGATGGGTCAGTGTGCGAACTGTAGGGCAATTGAAGGTTGTGTGTTGTGAGTGGGCAAAAATGGCATTCCGACTCTGGGACAAAGTTTTTAGTCTGCATGACCATACCACACTGGCCGGTCACATTTTGTTAGCGCTTTGTACATAATCCCCATATATCTAGACTTATGAAACTTGGTTGCTTTTTTCTTCATTCTATTTGTTTGATCTTATATTCTTTTCTTTTTTTTCTTTTTATCATATCTGATCATTGAAGAATCATATATCTTTTACTGTCAATTACTCATTCTCTTTAACAGTTTTACCGGGATCATCCCTGGTCTTTTGTGTTTGAGGGGAACAACAGAAAAATATCTGTGTTGTTAAAACAACACTTTTTTACTCAAGATATGGATTTAACTGTTTGTGCTGTTTCTGTACCACTATCTGCAGACTTCTCTCTGACCGAGGATAACTGGAGAAGATGGAAAGATAAGTGAAACAGATTCATGTGCATGACATTTCTGGCCGAGGATAACAGGAGAAGATTGAAAGATAAGTGAAACAGATTCATGTGCATTTCATTGATGAATCTCATGGTTTCTCTATCGGACACATTACCTTGCTGATGATTGCAAAATGAAAGGTTATGAGTACAAATGTGAGTGAGAAGCTACAAGCTATTCAATCAAAATCTTTGTCGAGCCTTCAAAACCAGTGGCTCTTTTGTGGTGGTGATGGTGATTGCAAGACTACATAGTGTCTCTGCTGCTACATTTAGACTTGCCTGCCTCCTTCGTTTTCACCTGAGAACAGGTCTCTTCTTTATCCCTATTAGTACTTCCGCAGCAGCTCAACTCGCTAGGCCCATCGCTCTTCACTTTCAAGCTAGCTGCCACGGGATCAGCAGGACTTGAGCAACAACCTTTGACTGAGTCTTTCACCTTCTTTTGTTTATTTCCATCCATATCTACAGAGATTGAAGAACATCCGTGGACTGAGACAGCTCCACCACAAACCGACTTGGAACCACCATGACCATTGTCCAGGCCTATCTCTTCTGAGTCACCAAGCTTGTTATGACAGCTTTGTTTCATCTCTTCTTGGTGTGGTTGCTGAATCTTGTCACCACAGCAGCCCAAATGACGCCCTTGTTCCAATTCACCAGGTTCTCGACAACAGCTCTTTTTCACAATCCTTACAGTGTCTTTCTGCTTCTTCTCACAACAACCAGAGGGACCATGGTCCGAACTAGTTTTAGCTGGTTTCATTATGTCCTCGTCGTTCTTCTTCCCACAACAACCAGAGTGGCCATGCTCCGAATTAGATTTAGCTGGTTTCATCACATTCTCTTGGTTCTT
Organism: Odontarrhena argentea; assembly: GCA_900406245.1. Classification (NCBI taxonomy): domain Eukaryota; kingdom Viridiplantae; phylum Streptophyta; class Magnoliopsida; order Brassicales; family Brassicaceae; genus Odontarrhena; species Odontarrhena argentea. Next base: position 12,122 of record OVAF01001444.1, on the reverse strand, counting down.
CTTTCCACAACAGCCTGAGTTGCAATGCTTATCGCTGCTCTTTGGCAATAGTCCTGCTTCCATGTCCCCGGCAACGTCATCTTCAAGTTTCACGAAGTTTAAGACAGAGGAAGACGAAGAAGAAGCTTTACAACATTTGTTTCCACTTTCCTGCTTATCCCGAAGCAACCACATACTATTTATGATCACAAGGAGACAAGTTCCCACGTCTACAAGTACTGCCAACCAAATCAGCGGGTGACCAGCAATGGCCCAGCCAAGAACTCCTACTTTCGGAATGATGGACAGGGCCATGTTCTGCATCACTTTCCATTTTGCTCTGCGTGCAAGCTTTATAGCCTGCGGTATTCTTCTGATGTCATTCGACATCAGAATTATATGGCCGGTTTCTGTTGCAAGTGCAGAGCCGGAAATACCCATAGATATACCAATATCCGCAGTAGCTAAAGCGGGGGCATCATTCAACCCGTCCCCTACCATACTTGTCCGCCCTTCTCTCTTAAACTCTTTGATGATTTTGGATTTACCTTCTGGAAGAAGCTCTGCATGAACAATATCCAGAGCATTCCCTAGCTGTTCATGCAACATTTCAAGTTTTCATCAGTGAAACTCCTAGGATTTACTTTGTCTAATAATGCACAAGATAAACGTCAAACTCAAAAACTGAGTTTTACCTGTTCTTGTGCATGCATTGCTGCGGCTTGATTATCTCCGGTAAGCATTGCAGTCTTAATTCCCAAAGATTTCAGTTCTTTAATTGCTTGAGCTACACCGGATCTGCAAGCATCTGAAAGATTGAACATTCCAGCCAGACTTTCTCCAACATAGACATATCCAACAGATTTCCCTCTTTTGGTATCAACATCAGTATCTGGAACTGTGTACATATTCACCAAAACAAATAGCCTTCAGAGACTAAGTAAAAAGTAAAAATTCATAATGCTAAACAACATTGCATTGAACTGATATTAACCTGATGAACATCCAGCTCTGGAAGCAATCCTTTTGTTGCCGATATGGACTTCTCTGCCATCAATCTTGCCGTAAATTCCTTCTCCTGGAAAGTTGTGATAGTCTTCAACCGCTTCAGGGTTAGGCTCGACAGAGATAGATTTTGCATAGTCCACAAGTGCAGAAGCCATTGGATGGCTTGACTTGCTCTCTACGCTTGATACCCTAATCAATTCATATTTTGCAATGATCAGGCATCCACATAACAAGAAATGTCTTAGTCAGAATTGATGTTTCACCAGTAAAGCAAGCTCTGCAGGCTTATATCTTTGGAAAGTGACTGAAAATCCATGACGATGAACTCCCCACTAGTGATGGTCCCGGTCTTGTCAAAAGCAACAATCTTGATCTCGGCTAAGGTCTCAAGATAATCAGCTCCTTTGATCAGAAGTCCTGATTTGGCTGCTCTAGTGAGTGCACAGAATGTGGCTACTGGTGTAGAGAGGATAAGCCCACAAGGACAAGCACTAACTAACACTACTAGTGCTAAGTGAAGCCAATATCTCAGGTTCTGAAGCTTCATTGCGAATGGGATTACCACAAAACCGAGCGATATTAGGATGACCACTGCATACAAGCAATACAAAACTGAGTTCTCAATCACTACACTACTCAAGAACAGAAAAAGGTGTAAGAATCTGTTACTGACCTGGAGTATAGTATTTACAAAATTTGTCCATATTTCTCTGGATTTTGGTTTTGCTGTTCTGAGCATCTTCCACAAGCTTGGCCATCTTCGCAACAACGCAGTCCTCGGCTAGAGAAGTGGTTTTCACAGTTATGTAACCTTGAAACACACGAGCAAGAAAGATCAAACCTTGAAAGTATTACACAGAGAAAGGTCATTCAAAAAGGTGGAAAAGCTTGAGCCATTTCTTACCATTTAGATTGATGGTTCCAGCCCAAACAGTCGAATCTCTCAGTTTAGGCACGGGAAATGCTTCGCCTGTTAACGTTTTCTCATCAACTTCACAGTTTCCATCGACCACGACTCCATCAATTGGTATGGTTTCACCAGCTTTGACGGCTATAACTGTGTTTATCTTAAGCTCATCCACTTCAACCTCTTCTCCAGTCTCTGCAATCACTGCCTTTTGTGGAGCTAAATTCATCAGCGACTTCATCACCGCGGTTGCCTGAAATGTTGTAACAATAAAACCAATACTTGAGAAAACTCAATATCTTTCAAACTTGAATCAAAAGAGATGGACAAAAGTGAAAAATACAAAACCTTATAGCTAGCTCTTGACTGTAGCCATTCAGCAATTGTGAATAAGAAGACAACTACAGCAGCTTCTGTGAAATCTTGCATACCGAGTGTTGCTCCAACTGTTTGAATTAAATGGGTGAGAATTAGCTATATCATTCATGATTTGAGCCTTTGTTTTCTCTATTTCTTGCTTGTTTACATATTAGCTGCAACATGATCAATAACTCTGGAAGAACATTTGTAACTTTTTTTTCTTTTCATCTTGTAATGATCTTTTTTCATCAATTATTTTTACTGAGTGAGATTGGTTTATAAGTTAAACTCTTTCGAAATTTCTTTATGAAACTTGTTTAACAAAAGCATTTATGAATCCTCAAAACAAAATTTAAATAAACAAATCATGTGGAAATAACTTAATTTGAATTTTAATTATATTTCTTTGGTAAAGGAATATGTCTTATAGTTTATTGAATGTATTGTATAGAAAATAACAGATTTCAAAAGTTNTGAAATTTTTTTTTTTTTTTTTTTTTTCTGATAATTTCTTAGACATACCTTCCTCACCAACTTTTTAATTTCTGATATCTCATGTTTCTTACAAAGCAAAAAAATTCCAAGTTCTCTTTTGGTCTAAAAGTAGCATAAAGAGGCCAAATGCAGAGGGAGAGCCACACAAAACAACTAGAGCGCTATTGCTTTACGTTGACCACAATAAAATTTCTAAATTGACTCATCATAATATTATTTAGACACATCTAAAACTACTATATACCCATAGCTAATTTCTCTAGTATTCCACCTTAATTCATATATTTTATATAAACTAGAAATTCATTCCTCAAAACATATATATTAATTTTAGGGTAAAAGGAGAAAAGAAAAATAACATTACCGGTAATTACAACAAGAATGTTGATGTCGATTCTAAGCATTGCAAGGGATGCTAGAGCTTTGGCGAGTATGGGATAAATCCCTGCGGCAACAGCTGCCACGGCGAGCCAACGAAATGGAGAGTAAACATATTTGAGGAAAGAAAGGAGGAGAAGCACACCGGAAACCACCGCAAAGGGACTTGGCCATTTGTTCTTATAATTGGTTTCTCCGGTTACCCTCACATTTGCCTCTAATCTTGCTTGGTTTAGTGCCTTCACTGCAAACCATATTCACTCATTTTAGTTTTGTTGAGCAACAAAAATTGCCTCGTCCCACCACTAAACTAATCAAAATTAACGAAAGGTCTCAAAACTGATAAAGGAATAAACGTTAATCATGTGAAATTTTTCTAATAAAACGTTACGTAACAAGCTAACACAATAATTATGCGGACAAATTTTCAAATATATAAATATTTCAGTTTATTCCAACTAATACGAAATTTACTAGTTTCAATATCTTTGTAAGAGTAGACTAAATTTATTAAATTGACGTGAGTAATTTTTTGTATTAGTAGATATAAAACATATATTTAATGATACTGCCTATTATTGAATCAAATTAAGTTGAATTGGACATGTTGATTTTGGTAGAAGAGTGGTAAGTACGTAATTAAACTATTTACAAATGTTAATTCATGAAAATTCTAATGGTAGATTCCGATTAAACGGTTGAAACTAGGGGTGTTCAATCCGGATTATGGTTCGGATTCGGTCGGTTTATTCGGATTTTCGGATTATTTGGTTAGGGAAAATAGTATCCAAATTATAACCATATTTAAAACGGTTTGGTTTGGTTCGGATTCACTCGGTTTTCGGATTATTCGGTTATATCCAAATAAACTATTTCAATACTTGATATAAAAATATATAATAACAAAAAAAAATGAAAATAGTACGAATCGGTAGCTCTTAACATAAAAGTATAAAATCAGGATAATATAACAAACATTTAGTAATATGTACCTTATATTTTATATAATGTATAAGGTTATAAACAAATATTTTATATAATAATATAGTGATATATATATATATATTAGTAAGTTTCATGAACATAAAATTTAGATATTAATATAGTAATATATATATTAGTATATATATATATATATATATATATTATAATGTTATATATGAGTTATTTGGTTTTTAATCGGATTAAACGGATTCCTCGGATATTATCCAAACCAAACCATAAACCATGGATATTAAAAAACTATATCCAAATGGTTATTTTAGGATATCCAAATTACAACCATATTACTTTATTTCGGTTTGGTTTGGTTGGTTCGGATCGGATTATCCAGATTGAACACCCCTAGATGAAACACAAGTGTACTTACATAAGTAGATGGCGTAATTAATTGGTCTGAAAAGGACGTTTGTGTTTTGTAATAATAAATAAATAATATAAAAACAATAAAAAAAAAAAAGGGAGAAATGATTATATCGTTTTGCTTTTTTTTTTTTTTTACCAATTTGGAACTGAGAGATGAGGAGAGTATCATGAACGACGATGACAGTCCTCGACGGAACGATGACGGAATATTCCTTAACGCCGTTCAAAGATTTGAGTATATTCTCAATCAACGGAACCTCCGATGTACAGCAGATCCCGAGAACATCGAAGTAACTCTTGGTCATCTTCTTCGTCGCCATATCAGAAAATTCTGCAAACAAAACTGCAAAAATGAGATAATTGAGAGAATGTTGCTTGTGGGATTTCGTTAATTCACCGAGTAACACGATTTAGGGGAAAAATGGCATGAAAAGATGGAGGGAATGCATGTAACGCGTTCGACCAAAAATGTCTAAAAGAAGGTTTGGTTTTATAAAACGTTGTCGTTTAGATCACTCTACACTTGGCCCTAAACGAAGGATAACAGGATTTTCAGGTTTTGTCTCTCATCGAAACTCGAAACTCTTTTAACAATTCAAAATGTTCTGAAACAGAGAGATCATTCATTAAGAAATCAAAATCTTTCATTTCTAGTACACAAGAGTTACAAGGAAGAGTAAAATCTTATGGAATAAATAAATAATGTTTCAAAATTTGGTAAATGATAAAGGGGAGAAAAAGAAAGAGTCACGAAAACAATGCAAGAGAGAAAGAAGAAGAAGAGCGTTTCGAAATCGTCATGGAATCTATGTGAAGAAGACAGAATAAGAAGAAGAAGAATACCGGAGATGGAGACAGGGCTAGAACAAGAACAGAGACCGGTTTAGTTTGGTTTAGAAAAGATTGTTTATGATTTAGAGTTTTGAAGGTGAAAGAGAATGAGAGTTTGTGGTTGGTATATATAGGCCAAATGTGTTAGAAAGTGGAAATTAATGATCATTGGTGGGTTTAATTAACATCTTAACCATTATTTATTTTCTTTCCAAAATGTTTAAGAGAATCCTCCAATATTAATTATCTTAATAATTATAATAATGTAAATTCATTGGCACAAAAAATAAAAAATAAATTACAATGTCTATTCCATACCAATGTGGTAGGCTACTTCTTTCTGATTCCTATNCCAATGTGGTAGGCTTCTTTTTTTTGATTCCTATTCTGTTATTATGTTCCAAATTGTTTTTTTTTTTTTTTTTATTTGGTCTTTATTATGTATACTGCAAAGTGAAATTCGATTTTGGTCCTCGAGTAAAATATCGTTGTTGATTAATGGCTCATTTTGGTTAACCATTAAAGGATTCTATTTGTTATAGCACATCTTATTTTTTCTTCTTGTGAGGATATGAATGTGTGAAAATTTTGGAACTATGCTACTCAACAATTTTACATAAATTATCAATGGAGTNTTAATGGGTTTTTTTTTTTTTTTTTTTTTTTTGTAATTGAATTATCAATGGAGTTATATTTTTTATTTTGCAGAAATGAAATTATTTCTGATTTAAGTATATAGTTGTTCAACTCGTTGACCACATGGATGGTAACTTAATGATAAAATACCATACCAAAATTTAATAACATCATCTGTTTATTTATGTGTTCATAAATTTCATTTTACCACATGAATGGTAATTTATTGATCGAATTGCATACCTAAATTTAATTACATCATCGTCAAAACTACATAGTAGTTCAAAAACTATATGATTCCATTTTTTTCTAAAATATTACTGGAATATTAATTGAGATCCGACTTAAAAAAAAAAAAAAAAAAAAACATGTAAGATTAAAAAAACTTTTGGGTTGGACTGAAGAGAACTAGTTCGATACGTCACGAATTTAGGCAAACGATTTACTTGATATACTTTTTCTTTTCTTTTTTTGCTATGTTAAGGCTTTATTAAAATTATAAAAGAAAAGAAAAAATAATGGAAACAAAATGTGGAAGAAGGTTTATAATCTGGTAAGGTCAGAGCCACGAGAACAAATTGAAGAAAGAAAGAAGAAAAATGTGTAATACAAAATATAGTGGAGAATCCAAAGTACAATGTAATATCAGAATGGAAATCCATGTGTGATTCCTCATTTCAATGCTTCTTCTTCTTTTCTCATTACATTTTTTACCTTCCTAATCTTTCATAGGTTATATTCTTTCGTAGGTTATATTCTAAACATTGTGCACAATTTTTTTTTAATTAAAAAGAATCCTTACCCAATTTTCGAATTACAAAATCTTTTAACGCACATATGCCCTTAGTTGGGTAAAGATTAGATAGAACATTGATCCTCTCCAAGATAATATTGGCTAAGGTATCTTCTTATAAATAATTAGAGAATATTTTGATTCATCTAAATAGTAAATTTGTTTTCTTTAACAAATAATTTTCATCATGTTAAAAGAAAAATCGTCAAATATTTACGGTTGTGGAAACTATAAACCCGTGTTTCTCGTTTTGAATAATTCATAATGGACCTAAAGGGTTTGAGCCTAATGTTGTCGGGCGCATGTTAACTAGCCTTTTGACTGTGAGGAAAAGAGACTTTATCGAAGAGATAGACGAAACTCGATCGTAGTACAAACATGACTAGACCCAAGGTCCAGTCATTTGCAACATATAAACAATGCAAGGTCTCCTCAAGGGCTTTACATCTTCTACAATTCACCTATGTCGTAGTATATTTAACTAGTTTCACGAACGTGAAAGATACATTGAATTTTAGTTGGAGGATCCATTTGTTGAGTAGGTTGGTACAAAGACAACCATGGTTTCTCCCACAAATTGATGTTTGCTCCATCTCCTATGGCCCAAGCTAAATCTTGACAGATGATCTGCTTTCCTTTAAAAATATCACGCCATGAGAGAGGCGATAAATAAAGTATTACACTTCGCAAAGGAGGAAAAAATGCAATATCTTTTAGTACTTGATATAAAAGGCACTATGAATGGTTAAAGATTCGCTAACTAAGTTTTACAAGGAGACCGACATTGAATATTTCAATTTCCCTAAACTCAAGGCTTCTTGCATCTGTGGGGCGAGTAATTTTGTCCCACTACAAAAATCATTGATGGTGTTTATCATCCTACCACAAACCCGTAAATGCAAATTGAATGTTTTTACATAAAGTGATGGTGACTTTAAAAACACGACATAGCATATAAGGACATAGCCGCTAGGACCAAATTTAAAAAACTTGGTTCTCGGCTCTGGCTCTGGAGAGAAACTAATTAGATTTACTATTTAAAACGTTGTTTGATCTTTTTGAATATTTGTGAAGAGGTCTCTCTTTCTTCTTCAAAATGTTTGGAAAGTCTCAAGTACTTACCAGTTCCACTTTCAATCTTAGCTTCTTGTGGGACCTTAACAAGGTTAGCAAAGTTCTGTACATTTATCAATTGTCCTAAGACTTGCTCATATTTGCTTAATATGTTGGAAAGCACGGAGTAACTTCAAAGCATATATTTTACAGAAGAACAGTAACAGTCCATCGTAGACAAGAGGATATAATTAATTGGTGGGTTTCCTCTAGCCACCTTAACTATCGACAATACCCCCTTATATTATTATTTTAAATATAAACCTGAAAGCAATTCAAAACAAAACATAAAAGAGACACAGTTTAAGAGGATCGATTTGGCGTAGCTTGTGATGGGTTAGCAAACCTCTATGGTGTTATATTAGAAAGAAAGTAGGAGCATACACACACCAACCCAATATTTCTATTTGTCACTGACAACGAAGTTTAGTAATGACCGCTTGAAGAAATTCTCATTTTATCCAGTTATAATCCTTACTCACATCGGATAGTTGCTATGAATACTACATATTATAGAGAGAAGTGTAAGATCATACACTTCATGAAGATGAATGCCAAAATCGATAAGGTTGAACTCGAATTCCTATTGAAGATAGCAAACAGACACATTACAGAGATGAGAGAACAATTGGAAAATATTTAATCAAGATAAAAATCGGAGATCGATGAGATCAGTGAAAAATATTAATGAAGGTTTATAGCATGTCTATTTTGAATTTTTCAGTACCAGAAAAGAGATTCAAGCGCTTGATGCGAAGCTAAGAGAAGTAAATTCGAAGATTTACTAAAATGTTGAATACTTGAATCATAAAAAATTAATACATTAATTCACGGTCAATCATATAATAAAAAAAAAAAAAAATGTGGCCTTCAAAATTGTTATTATTTATGTGACATTGGAAAAGTGCTTTTTTTTGTTTTTAATTATTTTTACAAATTAAGCACAAGTGCACAACTTTGCATGTAACCTACTAGCTTCTGTAAACTCGAACAGAGGCACGTCCTCTTAGATAAGCTGCATCCAAATGTTCGGTGGAAGAGTGTTAGCTTAAAGTTTAAAGCTAAAAAAACCCACAACATAAAAGAAAAACTGGGACCATTGACCCAAGTCAAACCCCAAGGCTTAATTGGTCCAAATGTGGCCACAAATCTTTCTTCTGTTGATGGTGGTAGANCCCGGGAAAAATTTTTTTTTTTTTTTTTTTTTTGTCACAAGTCTATTATTTCAATACTTACATTTCGATACACAGCTTCGTGAAACTGATATCTTTATCAAAGATGATCCAACCAATTTTCTTGAATTGCATATAATGTTGGTACAAACTAGAACGAGTAATTATGAATAATGTTCACATTATCATCCCCGTATATATTTGTTTTCTAACCGTGTTACCCTTCATCTTAGCACACTTGGGTATTTCTGTAACAATTCAAAAAATAAAATAAAAAGAAGATATACAATTAGTATCATCGTTTACCAAATAGACAAAAATAATATTTGAAGCATTCATTGTTGCAATAAAGTCTTACATTACAAATTTTTTATATTCAAGATTCAATAGAGGCCACAACTTCATAGTGGTTACAGTAGTAAAATTACTATTCATATCATCGTTGTTGTCGTCAATATGATTACGAAGATAGTCATCCTCATAATTATTATAATCTCTTATAATTGGATTGAGGTCATCTTTAGTACATGGTTATAAAACAATTTTCGTGAGAGCTAAAGTGAGGCATTTCCCACCAAATCTTCCATTATTGGCTATTATTGGCATAACTATTGTGCAAGTAGTCCCACATTATCTTTTTGTGTCGTCGACTCTCACAAAAATTTCCCAAGGGATATTTACTTTGCTTACTTTCTCCACAGATTAAATATTTTTTTCCTTTTATTTTATATGTGTAACTTCTTTATAAATTGGTATCTTGTTTTTAGTTATAAGAAAACCCTGAACGGAAACCTTGAATAATTCCGTGATATGTTAATAAACCGAGTTCTCGAGAACTCTTACAATTTGATGTTCATGAATTTGGTTTTAGTTTCATGAAACCGTTCTAGTTAAGTGCTTCCCATGTTTAGTCTATTAAAATGGAATTTTTCTTCGTAATTTCCACGTAAATCTTATTGAAAATAAAGATTAAAATCTTTCACAAAAAATAACCTTCAATTCTTTTTACATTCATTCAAGATAATCCATTCATTTACCTACTCCTCGTTAATGATTGTACAATACCATTGAGAAGAGTTTTAAAACTTATTACAGTTGTAAGTGATCCATTATATATAGCAGCTGTGACTATGTGCGCATGTTCTATTTGTAATACCCTAGCTAACCACTCCTAACGATATTAATTCGTTTTTTTTTTCAACCCTATACGGATTAATACAAGTTCTTCAATGTTTTCTTCACTTCTACGTACTTCTCAGCAAATCCACTAGTCACAAAAAGAATTATAAGTTGAACACACGGTACACACCTAGCTCTATATTCTATAATGCTTTCCCCAAGGACTCTAATCACTACATATCTTTACATCCCATACTCATAGAAAGACTGAAAGTTCCATCCTTTTAGTGAACCAATAAACGCACCACTATTAAATATACTAATTCTTGGGAGACTTCCCAAAAAGAGAAATGAAAAGAGAGTATCACATATATTCACATATTCTTAAGATATTTATAATCTTTATGTCAGAGTGAATATAGAATGGGTTAAGCATATATTAGGCAATTAACATTGAACAACCAAAGATTGCCAAATCTTTTTTTGTTTACATGTATTTCTGATAACTTACACGTATGCGTCCCTTTGAGATCATAATTAAAGAAAAGACTAGTGATAGGTTCTGCAAAAAGAGACAAAAATAATTTAAGCAGCACACTCTCCACTATCTTTTCAAAAGGTTTTGTGAGTGAGTAGTGGAGGAATCTACTAATGTTTGAAAACAAAACAACTTACTTTGCCTTTATTTTTATTTTAAAATATATATATATATATATCAAAGTAAAAGGCAACGTAAATGAGCCAAACACTTAAGAGATATCATAAACAAACATGTCTTAGTGGGAAAGGGAATATAATTGAAATATGAACCACAATGATAGATATCCTTCTTTTGGGTTTCGATAAGTTGTTCTACTTATATTTGTTCTACCACCTGATACATTTAAATATCAGTTCCCGAATCTTAGGAACTTTTTGCCAAAATAGTAACTTACCTTTTCTATATATATTTTTTTAAACTGTTTTATTGTTGCCAAAGATTAACAATGTTTTCGATCGGGTATGAATTATATATCATGAAAAAAAGACAATGATATACACACACTAGAAATTTTTTGGAATTACGTCAAAGAATTTGTTTTTAACTTTTCTACATCCCAGAATTTTCTCTGAACTTTGATAAAATTGAACTGTACATCCCTTTTTGTCTTCTTTTAAAAATTTTAAAGATGTAAGAACTCAATTTCGGATTGAAATTATCATAGCCTATTTTACAAGTTACTTCAATACGAGTGCTTTGAATTTTTCTTTTCTTTTTTGTTTGTTTTCTACAGGCATATATGAATGATAGTACTAGTGGTGGATATGTATTAGGGATGCACTACTTTTATGGAGATCTAAATGGAATACCTAATGTTGATGGATACATTACTGATCAACTACATATTTTGAGAAACATAATAAAATGGATCCGAAAAAGTCGAAAATTTAATTAAGATGTTTAATATCTCCCAATCTTTTTGCTTTAGATCATTGTGAAGCATATCGAACTAGTAGGGTTAAGAATATATGCCTAAACTTCTTGAGCCTTAACAAAATATCTTCCTTTCCCCAATTTCGGAAAGGATGAATGTTAGTTTGATAGATATCTTTATAATAAAGAAGGGTTCCCTTCCTCAACTATTCACGAGAGGCTGCCATGTGTATCTTTTTAGTATTTAGTTTTCATTTTAGTCCCTCCCCATTTAGTTTTTCTATTATTATCTATTAACTTTCAATAATTACATCAAAAATAAATTTGTGTTTTAATCAAAAGAACAATTGTTATCATGATAAATTGTGTCTTAAATACACTTTTTGATATTAGGGAAAAATTACCACTTATTATCCATATATTTTTGATATATATGATCGATCCCTAAACCCTATATATAGTTTCAAAAATGTACACAAAATGGTAGTTTTGAAATTGAAATTGCTCAAATATAATTTGTTTCACACAAATAATAAATACAATTTCTTATTA
>OVAF01001443.1:0-22091 GCA_900406245.1 Odontarrhena argentea | reverse complement strand
GTTATTCAGACTTAGTCAACCCTGCAACACCTCTGCAACTCTTAATTTATTCTTCACTCTGTGCCACCTAGATTGACTGCAAGGTACAAACAAAAAAAACAATGGGCTCAGTAAGGGCCCATTTACTGGAGTAACCAGAGATTCTCAACTCGTGAAAACTCCGAGTCAATGACTCAGTATCCTCTTCCTGAACAAATTTCTCTCCTTCATCTCATCTCAATGAACCGCGAATGGACGCGATCAAACCACTTCCTCAGGTCTCCAGCTTCTCGGCTTCTGTCTTTAGCTTCCTTGATGACAGCTTCAGAGACGCCACGGATCTCTCCCACTCTCCGGTTCTTGTTTCCGAATTACGCACTGAGATTTCCAAATTGGATCAGAGATTGGTCGTGCTGAATCGCCAGCTCGAGTCAGGTCTTGCTGCTTACGCTTCCTTCTCCGATCGCGTCGGTGGTTTATTTGTCGGAGTCAATGCCAAGCTGGCCGATCTCTCTTCTTCTGCCTGCCTTCCTCGCTCCGCCTCAGGTTCATGTGGTTTCATCAGATTGTCAAAGATGAAATGCTGGCGACGTTTGTTAAAATGTGAGAATTGTTATCTGTCTTGTTAATTCAGGTGAGGAGGAGCATGTAGCTGGGGAGGATCTTCCATCACTTGCAAAGGAAGTAGCACAGGTTGAGTCTGTGCGAGCATATGCTGGTAAATTTTGTTTCTTTTACCCTTTTATGGCTCTGGAAAATCAAATAGCTTTTATGTGATGGTTTCATATCATAATTTGAAATTTCCAGTCTTCCTTCATCGTGTAGTAATGTTCAGTTACTTTCAATCTCATAAGATGTAACTCTATGTTTCAGAGACTGCACTCAAACTCGACACTTTAGTTGGTGATATCGAGGATGCTGTGATGTCGTCTTTAAATAAAAAATTGATAACATCTCGGTCAAGCAACTTTGAAGTAAGCACTCTGTCTTCAGCTAAACTTTAGACTGTATGTTCGTATCAATGTCCTAAAGTTTAATGGCCTCAGGAAGTGCGTCTACATGCTATCAAAACTCTTAAAACTACAGAAGAGATACTAAGTTTAGTGGCAAGGAAACATCCTCGGTGGGCACGTCTTGTTTCTGCAGTTGATCACAGAGTAGATAGAGCTTTAGCTATGTTGAGGCCTCAGGCAATTGCCGATTACAGAACGTTGCTTTCTTCTCTTGGATGGCCACCTCAGCTCTCAACCTTAACTTCAGCAAACCTTGATTCAAAGGCAGGCGATGTCAAAAATCCACTTTTTACCATGGAAGGAAACCTCAAAAGTCAATATTGTGGAAATTTTCATGCCTTATGCAGCCTGCAGGGGTTACAGTTGCAAAGAAAGGCACGGCAACTTGGAAGCCATAAGGGAGAAAATGTACTTTTCCACCAGCCACTCTGGGCTATTGAAGAGCTGGTCAATCCTATGACAGTTGCATCTCAGAAACATTTTGCAAAGTGGAGTGAAAAGCCTGAATTCATCTTTGCCCTTGTGTATAAAATCACAAGGGACTATGTGGACTCTATGGATGAGTTGTTACAACCTCTCGTTGACGAAGCAAAACTTGCTGGGTACAGTTGCCGGGAAGAGTGGGTTTCAGCTATGGTAAGCTCACTGTCTTTGTACTTAGTGAAAGAGATATTACCTATACATGTTGATCATCTAAACGAAGCAAGCCAAACTGATCTTCCTTCTGAGGCCAAGGTTTCGTGGCTCCATCTTATTGACCTGATGATCTCTTTTGATAAGCGAGTTCAGTCTTTGGTATCGCAATCAGGAATACTTTCGCTTCAAGAAGATGGAAATCTTCTGAGAATCTCCTCTCTCTCAGTTTTCTGTGACAGACCTGATTGGCTCGATTTATGGGCAGAGATAGAACTAGATGAGAGACTAGTCAAATTCAAGGCGGAGATGAATAACGACAGACACTGGACAGTGAAGGTCCAAGACGAACTCGTCTCTACTTCCAATGTTTACAAACCACCCGTTATTTCCAGCATTTTTCTGCAGCACCTGTCATCAGTAATCGAACGATCCAAATCCGTGCCAGCTGTTTATTTGAGGGCAAGGTTCCTGAAACTTGCAGCCTCACCAGCAATCCAGAAATTCTTGGATTGCCTTCTTCTCAGGTGCCAAGAAGCCGAAGGACTAACTGCTTTAACTGAAAATAGCGATCTAATAAAGGTCTCAAACTCGATCAATGCTGGTCACTACATTGAAACAGTCCTAGAGGAATGGTGCGAGGATGTCTTTTTCCTAGAAATGGGAAATGGGCAAGACAATCCACAGGAAGTTTCAGGAGTGGAGAACGCTACAGAACCTTCAGAAGGTATATTTAAGGAAGAATTTGAGAAGTTGGAAAAGTTCCGGTTAGAGTGGGTGAACAAGTTGTCTGTGGTTGTCTTGCGAGGCTTTGATGCCCGAACTCGAGAGTACACAAAAAACAGAAAGCAATGGCAGGAGAAAAGAGACAAAGAATCGACAGTGTCGAGGGCACTTGTAGGGGCTCTGGACTACTTGCAAGGAAAAACTTCGATAGTAGAAAAAAATCTAAACAAAGCAGACTTCACAGCAATGTGGAGGAGTCTAGCCTCAGAGATAGACAGGCTGTTCTTCAACAGCATCTTGATGGCAAATGTGAAGTTTTCTGATGATGGAGTTGAAAGGTTTAAAGAAGACATGGAGGTTCTGTATGGAGTTTTCAGGGCGTGGTGTGTAAGACCCGAAGGTTTCTTCCCTAAAGTAAGTGAGAGTATTATAGTGCTGAAGATGAAGGAGAGACAAGTGAAAGATGGTCTGAGCAAAGGCTGCAAGTGGTTACGGGAGAATGGAGTTCGATATTTGAGTGAAGCGGAAGCCAAGAAGGTAGCCAAGAGTAGAACGACCTTGTAGTTCGATCTTTTGTCTGCATATCCACATCTCATTGATGTGCTCGGACTAAGAAGTTACATTCATGTATGTGCTGCACAGACGTGCACAATACCGATAGGCAAGATATCATTTCATTAATTTGTCGATTATAATATGAAACTCAGAATTTTGGGGTTTCCGAATGAAACTTTTACTAACTTGCCATGATTTTGTTAACTCTCGGTTTGACCTTTACCTGAATATCAATGAATTAAAAGGCAAAAAGAAAAAAAAGAAAAAAAACGAAGTTTCTCACTATGGATCAAAGTTATTGTTGTGGAACAAGAAAACCATCTTGAACAGTAATGAGCACTGGACCTGAGTGCTTGAATGATTGGAATCCAATTTGGTTCAAGAGTTATGGATTTGTTAAGTCTCATTCTCTAAACTAAGCTTTTCTAATAGAAGCTCATTCATCTTCAACTTCCCTTTAACTAAGGTAGCTTTTGAAGAGAAGGCCACTGCCAGCCATAGTTCGTCACTCCTGAGAAATTTGATCCGGAAATTTGTTCTACTTTAGGATTGTTAATAGGACCAAGCTTAGGCTTGAGTAGTTTCTCCTTCTTCTTGTTCTCCACCTCCTTCATTTTCAGCTTCAACTCCTGGGGAATGGCTTAAGTACTCTTGAGCATCTTCAAGTGCAGATTCGTTAGCATCGGTTGCATACAGTATCTTTTTCACTGCTACCACTATCTGCGTGGTAGTTCCAGGAAAGAATATGTCAAATTCAAACACAAATAATCTTCACAAAAGTTAATTGTAGATGAAGAGAAACAAGAAATGTGCTCGCTGATGAAATCAGGTGGTGCCCTTCGATTTCCTCTAGGTTCGTAGAACAGTAAGACATACTTATAACAGCAAGGGGGTGATTAAAATGGTCTAATGCAGTGTGATTTGGGAAAAAATTATTGGAGATGAGTAATGAAGTTGGTGGCTAAACCAAGCAAAACGAAAAAGAAGAAGAAGATTAATTCTTACAGGAAGATCCTCTAGTTCAGGAGTTTGGCAAAGTAACTCTACATCCCGGAGCTTGGAGAAGTAAAAATCTCTTTCTTTTTCCAAGAGTTCAAGAGAGAGCTTAAGATCTGTAATCTGTATAGGTCAAAAGGGTTATTATACAAAAAATGATGAAAGTTTCATCTGTAAGAGCATAGGAAAAAACTAATAACGAAGCTTATATATCAAGAACGATAGGATCTGTGGAAGTGCACCTCCATTGTGAGAGCCTGCACTTCAGCTGCTTTTGCTGGCTTGGGCCCTGAGAGTTATGATTCCAACAATGTTTAAACAGATACTTAACGAGAAATATTAGTATTTGAGTAAAGAAACTGTTTGTGTTAGGAAGACCTGAGGCTTTGCTAAGAACAACGGAACTGGAATTAGATGGTGGATGAGTATTGTTAGTCTGAAGTGACTTTGGCATCTTACTAGATCCCTTAACACTCCTCTCTTTACCACCTCTTGATCTTCGTTCCACTGGATTATAGTTCCTATAAGACAGAAACCATCAGTTAGGCTTAATTGTGTAGGAGGCAATGAAAGAATGACAGTTCCAAAAATCTGACAGATGAAACCCCATTACTCATTCATAATACCACCATTTACGGAATCGCAGAAACGTTTCAGCCATTGCAGAAACTCCAAGTTATCCAGAGGTCGCCCTTTGACAAGCCTGTTAATTTCTAAGGGCTGAGGCATTTAGACATACAAGGTTAGATATATATAGTACAAGAAAGTAAGATAAACTGAGATACGAATGATTAACCTTTGTAATTTTGAGCTTGTTGAACACATCTTGCAGAACCTTGTAGTTTTGTATCATCTCATACTCGTTCTTGGCATCAAAATTAACCTTGTGCATTGGCACAACTCCTGGGAAGGTCATATCAAGCATCTGACATTGCACAGCACCAGATGCAGCCTAACACAAGATACAGAAACTTCACTTACCAAAATTGTGTAGGACAAACAATGAATCTATGCCGTATTATTGAGAAGTACATTAGCAAACCCCAAATCTGCAAATCTCTCCAGGTTCAAAAACTGTAATTCCCGAATTATTGAGCAAATGAAGAGTAACAGCATAAGCATGAGGAATCAATAAACGCACAAGCATCTCTAACTCTGATAAAACAGTAGAGAAAGGCGACATGCAGGAAGAAAGAAAGGAAGAAAGAAACCTCTTCGACGCGAGAGAGATTGAGGTGAAGGCGATCGTTGATCCAAGTCAGAATCTCGTTTCTTCCGACGAAGTAAGCACTATCCATCATTCCGATGTTCGTCGCCATTTGACTCCAAATCAGTAAGAAGACGACTCGATCTGGGTTTGCTTGTGAGCAAGAGAAAAGGTCGGAGAGAGAGAGAGACAAGTACGGAAAAGTTGAATAGAAACGCTGGCAGCGGCAAAAAGGTTCATTTTCATTATTTGTTTAATGAATATTCTATCACCCGCATTTTCATTTTCATTTTCATTTCCAAAACTAATTATTTTTTAAATAAGTTCGACTTTGTCAATTAGCACATCTGATCAATATAATTAGGGGTTGAAAACTATTTCTTTAGAAAGCTATTCTTTTTATATTAATCACATTTTCTTCCATTGTACATTGGCAAGATAAACATGGGCTCTGTCCAATATCCCATGTCTTGCTCTTGGGTGTGATCCAGCTTTTGTCTATGAGAATATTTATTACTTGATGTTGATGGGGAAGAGGTTAGATATCCCTCTGGAAACAAGAAGAGGCATTCTTTTTCTTGTCTGGAATTCCTTTTCTTGTATGGAGACTATGGAAGAACAGAAACAAGTTGTTGTTTGAGAGTTTCGAGTTTTTTCATTTGGATTCTCAAGATAAAATCCTAGAAGATACAGGGAATTGGTTACTAGCTCATCAATTAGAGGTTAACATGGAGGAAGATCGGCAGGCTCCATCTGTAGTTCCTCCTCAAAATATATGGAAACCACCTTTAGAAGATTGGTTCAAGATTAATATTGGCTTTTCTTAGGATTAAAAAAAACAAAAAATAAAAAGGTGGTGGTGGTGGTGGTTGGATTTTTATGGATTGCCATGGTTCTGTTTTACTTCATAGCCGCAGGGCTTTCGCGAGAATGTCGAGTTTAACTGAGACAAAATTAGTTGTGCTTCTTTGGGTTATAAATAGCATGGCTTTTCACTGCAAAGACAACATCATCATTGCGGCTCAAACTCCTGAGTTTTTAGGGGCTGTTTTAATACCTCCAGCTTGGCCCTCCTTCTTGTATGAAGATAAGGAATTGTCTTTAGCTCTGTATGTTTTCAGATCTTGGAGGTTAGAACCCGCTATTGGTGCTACGAATAAAGGAGCTCAACTCATTGTTTCAAGTGTCACTGCTGAAGACAGATTTCAGTCTTATATGGCATCGGATTCTCCTGGGTGGCTTAGAGAGCTGCTTGATAGTGAGAGACTTTCCTCTGTTTTGTATGTTGAATTATTTTGTATATGGTTCATTTTGTTTACTCCTTGTGTGGCTCCTCTATATTTGAGGTCTTTTGTAGCTCCAAAAGTTTATATAGTGTGTATCCAACTTGTATATTACCTTGTTCTATATATTTCAGTTTAGATGACAAAAAAGAAAAAATAAATTATTTTGAAGAGGTTTAGTCAAACATAAGAATGGTTGATTTTGCCAGGCCCTTTATGTAATCATGAAGAAGCCATAGATAACAACGACCCTAAATAACACAACAACAAATAATATATACGTTTTACATTATAATAAGTGATCATGTTAATGTGTGCACTAATGCACAAGGCTGGAAGAGTTCACTACAGGAAAAAAGGGTATTCATAGCACCGGAAATAGGTCAAACTCTTTAGATAGGGTTTTTGTTTCGTGCTATTGTTTATCTATATACTATAGCGTTTTGTTGACTGCTATTATGTTTCAATACAATAGCAATTTTCTTTTGCTATTGATTGTTTTCTAAGTTTTTTTTTATTTTATTTATAAAATATATTAATNTTTTTTATTTATTTTATTTATAAAATATATTAATATTTAAATTTATAAATTGGTATTATAAAAAAATTCTAAAAAAGAAAATAATGATATAATATTATTAATAATTTTAGTTTTTTACACAATACAAAATACAAAACAAAGTAAATACAACATACAAAAAAAGAAGAAAAAAAACACTAAATACAAAAACCCTTTGTCTCCGTTGTTTCTCCATTCCTCTATTTCAAGCTCCTCCGTTTATGTACTCTTCGTCTCTGTAATGTCTCTTATGCTCGCTTTATATTTGATCGTTTCTCCTTCCCTAATACTCAGCTCTGTTTTAACCGCTTACTCTTCCTCTCTGCCTCTCTCATGGTCAATCACTCTGTTCCTCGTCCTCAAAGCTACTCCACATCTCTCCTCTAGTCAATAGCATCCTCTGAACTCATTGGCAATCCGAAATTCTCGATCAGATCATCCTTATCACTGAAACATATATCACCATAGTTTTCAAAACAGTTTGTTAAAACATAAACATAAACAAGCTTTAGCTCACTTGCTGCCTAGCTCTTATAAGTTCCCGCACGAGCTGCGATAACTTGAATAGGCTTTCTTCTTACAATTGGACATGAGCCAAACGACGTTTCATATGTGCAAACAAAATAAAAATAATCATGTCATCACTCCATGTCTCCTCCTCTAAAGATTAAAATGAAGTGAAGGGACTTATGAGGTTCTCGGAAAAAGAAAGTATCACATAAGCCTAAGATGTTAAAAGAACTACTAAATTTGAGCACTCATAACAATATGCTAAATTCTTCTTTCAAGACCTTATCAATGATCTGGCCTTTGTCTTGATCATTTTACTTGAAGGTTCAACTTCAACAGAGTAATACAAAGAAGTATAATTCTCTTATGCATATTTTACTGATTTTAACAAACAAGTAACACTCTAAAATTTGACATCACACATGAATCTGGAAAAAAGGAAGACTGTCTTACCTTTTAGTTATCATCTGCTTCAGCTTTAATAAGTACCTCTGTGTACCACTAATATTGCTGATTTCTGATTTGAAAGTATTCTCCTAACCAGATAACTGTTGGAGTTCATACATCCCCATGTCTCTGAATGATGCAACTTGTGTAGTAGAAGCGTTCATCATCTGTAAATCAATCATAATACAACTCAAGCTTAAAAAATTTATGTCTCAAAAATCCAAATCTGTATTAGAACAAAATCATTATACTATACAAGTTATTCATCAGTCTTTGAGTAGTTTTAGCAATAAAATTTGATTTTTAAGCTTAATAAGACCCAACTCTACAAAATTAGGAGTAGTGAAACACAAAGCCCTCTGTAAAATTGGAAGCAACCATAAATCGCCTAAATTTGGAGACGCAATTAACGAATAAACGAATATGAAGACGTAATTTCATATACCTTTAAGTGAGCCAAACTCTTACATCTGCCTGCGAAATACCAAAATAAACAAATCAATTAATACAAAACATGTAAAACCCCCAAAATCCATGTATATGCATATCGGTTAGCAAACATCTAACCTTCCAATGTGTGCTTGTTCTTGGGCAATTGACCAGAATCCTGCCATGATTAAGGAGGTATTTGTACCGGTATAACCCCTGCAACAGAAGAGATGGATGTGGCTGCGAAGGAAGCACCGGTTCCGGCCAGAGCCTGAGGTGATGGCGGAGAAAGAGCAGGAGATTGCGACCAGAAAGGGGGTCGTTCAGACGGAGTCGTTTAAGGAGGAAGGCTACTTGGTTCGGAATTTCCTAAAGCTATGGAGGAGTTTAAGGAGATTGTGAGAGAGGCTTTCAATAAGCGTGAGTTCACTGCGCCACCACCATTGATGGAGGAGGAGAAGAAAGTTATAGAAGATGTGAAAACAAGGGACAAGACGAAGGAAGAGATATCAATAACAAAAACGAGAATTCTTCATATCTTCAGATTAGGGTTTTCAGATCTTGGTAAAAGGGAGAACTTGAGAGGAATCGTGAGAATACGAGAGGACATGGAAAAGAATGTAGATCTAAGTTTACTTTTTCCTATTTTTTCATTTTTTGTTTTGGCGGACACTTAAAAGTTTTTGTCCCGCTCGACCTTTTGTAGCGTTTTATGTTGTATGAGTTAATAAATCATAGCCGCGAAACAAAAAAATTAGTGCTTGAAAGTTTTTTTAAGTCCACCAGTGAATTGATAGCGTTTGTAAATAAATAAACGCTATCTAAAAATTACGCTGTAGTCAAACATAGCACTAACACATAAAACGATATTTAATTCTGCTATGAATAATCAACATTCTTGTAGTGGCTTATGTAAATCATATCCAACATAGAGTAAAACTAAAAATTTTAAATCCAAACCTATTATATTATAATTTAAACCGTAAATTTTATATTCAAAATAAGCATTAAAGACCATATCGTATAAATCAGATCCTAATATATGAGTATATATTCCTTATATCCCATTTTATATGACATTTTAAACAAATATTTTTTTTTCAAATTAATTGATTTTGTAAGTTTTCAATGCATAATTATATAATTTTTGTTGTGTTTTACTATTTGAATAATGCATATTGAGTTTTTATTAGTCGAGACGAGAATTTGTAATAGGATATCTTTTAGTTTTGAAAATATTAAGAAAAATGATTTCTTAATATATAGTATGTGTGCAACAAAACATTAAGTAATATTAGTAATATATATGAGAAAGAATTATGTAAATATTGTAATGTTCAAATACACATAAAACCTATACATTAAACACTTTCTAAATATGATTTTAAATCCTAAAAATGATAATAATTTGAATGACTTAACATTAAACCCTGGTTGTAAAATTTGTAATCCTAGATCAAAGAATCTACAATTTGTTGTCTATAACATACATATATGATAGATTATTTATTATTGAAACCTTAATTTCTTTTGTGTGAGAAACTTTAAAATATTACTTCAACTAACGTTGAAATCTTAATTTCGTTGTCAAAAATCCTAATACAAGACAGTACTAGTGTTGAAACCATAATTTCTTTTATGGGAAACCTTAATACATTGCATCAACTAACGCTAACACCTTAATTTATATTTTGAGAAACTCTAATCCATTGCATCAACAAACGGGAGGAGATAATAATAATTTGAACAAGGGAACGATATACCCAAGTCAAAAAAATTTAAACCCAAAACTAAAAAATGTTAAACCCAAAAACTAAAGTATGTACAATATGTCAATCATTAAACAACTATAGAGCGTAAAATTGAAATATAAATTTTTTTGTGAAAAGCCCATATACATTGCATTAAAGGATATGTAGTACAAGAAATATGAGCATTGTTAGCACACGATTAGCGCTATAAAATGGATTTAATAGTGCATTCACACAAATCTTGAAACGAACAAAGAAAGCTAAAAGATAGGTTCTAGATCAAGTAAAGAAGAAGATAGACCTTATGGTTGGATTGTTGAGAGGAAGAAGAAGGTGAAGAGGAAGACGAAGGCCTGGAAGTAGAAGCATCGTCTTTTTCACCGTAATCATCGACGACAATAAGAAGCTCTCGATCTCATTCTTGATTGGTCATTACAATCGCAGGCTTCTCGTCTCTCATCGCCGAGTAACCTAGGCATAGATCTAATCGAAGAAGGAATGAAGAAAGAAACAAACAACGAAGAAATGAACGGGGTTAGGGTTTCACAGAGATTTGTAGATCAGAAAGGGTTTCACTGAGATTTGCTGAGGATCAGAAAGGGTTAGGGTAAAGTTAGAGGAGAAGGAAGACGGTGAAGATGAGAAGAGAAGCGACGAAGATTGATATGATAGGAGGAGACAGAAGGGCAGAGGAAGGAGATTTGTAAGAGAAAATTTTTGTTGTTGTGTGTTTTTGTAAAATGAGAAGAAAAAAATAGCTTCTATATAATCCAGACCAACTTTTGGAGGCAAAAACGAAACAAATATTACCGAGTGGTGCCACTTATTCCAATATTAGGCTCTTAGAATCATTTTTAGTTTCCACTTATTCAATTTTAGGCTCAGCATTTTTTAAAATACTATTGTATGTAAGCTTAGATCACCAAAATATATGTGATAACTTTTATTAAAATCGAACTATTGTAATGTGCTAATCAATATATACTTATATTATTGTAGTGTTGGCAAGATGATAATAGTCTTAACAAGTAAACAATAAACCTTTAGTAAGGTTTTGTGAACTCAAATCGAAGGTTTTATAGTATATTTTTTATACAACACAAATTGAGATGTTTTGCTATTTTGGTTTCCAAAGATTCATACATATTTTAAGCAAAAAATAACTAATTAAACTTTAATATATGTGTGAAACTGAACTTATAAAAAACAAAGATGCCAAACTACTTATAGAAATTTTAATATATCGATCTTAAATCAAGAAATCTAAACCATAATTCTAAAATTTCAAACTCCAATAATTGTCTCAAACCTCGGTGATGCACTTCGACCTTAAAATTGTTGCACGGATTTTTTGAATTTTTTCCAAGTTACCAGGAACTTCTATGCGTTTCTGTAAATTTTGGTGTGTTTAGCTGTGAACAAGACATTGCTCAGTTTCCTCATTTAAAATATCATATATTATTCATAAATAACTCTTACCAAATAAATTTTAAACTTTAATCATAGCTTCCCACAACTTTAACCTTGGTATATTAGGCATCTTTAAAGCTTATACACAAGTCTAAAATTCTAATAGTCTCATGTGAGGTTCGACATTGTTAATAATCTGATCAATGTTGAACGTATAAAGATACATACTAGAATCGATTAATCGATTAGTATAAAGAATAGAGATATATTTATATGTTACGAAGACAATGATGAAAAACAAAATGTTTATTTATAAAAAGAATAAATACAAAGTCACAAAAACCTTGATTCATTCATTCATCGTCCTCGTTGACCTTTATCACATATTCTTGGATTGTCAATGGAGTCGATCAACACTTTGAAGGGTTACGGCAAAGTATTCGACTAAGAAAATCAGATTCCTTCTCCACTTCTCAAACCATCTTCCCTCAAAACTCTATCATTTAAGAAATGAGAACAATTGTGGAAAAAGAGACAAACAAAGACATGGAGATTGCCAACCAGATGATGAGTATTAATTTGTCCTTTCTTACACAAATGAACTAGTTTCACTAAACCGAAACACCAAAGGTTTCAAAAAACTTTTCTTTTTATGTTTGTTCTTCACCTTCTTTAATTAATTACTACATTCACCTATATTTGGTATGTAATTTGATAACACTTGTCGTATATTACAAATCTATTTCACTTTCTTTCCTTTTTGCTCGGTTGTTCTCTAGTTATAAGGTTTATATCAAAACGAGTTATGGCGTCTCCTTGCCTTATCTCCTTCTTTCCTGGCCGCGTCCATCAACTGAAAGATAAAGAAGCATTGAAGTCTCCATTTACCAGAACTTGACATCATATTTTTTGCTAGAACTTGCAAATGATTTCAGATAATAATAAAGAGTGAATGTATACCTGCAGAGTTAGGGACCTGATTATCTCCTCTGAACATTTTATCTTCTCTGCATCATCACGCGCCATTAGCATCGCAACTTCGAGCTTCTTTGAAGTCGTTCCCAGTTCCGCTTCTAGTTGTTTTGATTTTCTGGTAAGCTCTTCCACCTGAGTAGTCAAAAATTTATTTACCTAGATAATATTTATTCACCTCCTACATTTGATTCCACACGGTTCATATGGTTTGACTAACCTGTGCTTTGAGTACTGATATTTCGTGGTTCAGGCATTGATTTGATTTTTTTGGCCCTTCTTGCAGAAACTCTGTGTCCGTAATGTCTGTAGTGAAGTCTGTAGTAGTCGCAACGGATTCAACTGGGCTTGATTTTATCGATAGAGGAAACAACTCAACAGAACCTCTTCGTGAAAATGGGAGACCCGTACTCACCGATTGTCTGATAATTGAGGATGTGTCTGATTTTGAAGCGCAATGCTTGGAACGATGTTTGCCTTCTTGACTAACCGAATCAAAAGAGGTAAGCCTGGAGAGTCGCCGTATGCCTTTCAGGTTAAAACTACCTTTAATGTCCATATTTGAGTGATTCAACAAGTTGAGGCTTTCTCCTGAGGTTTCACCAATGGTTTTAAGATCCGAGATCTTGGATTGTCTAAAGAAATCAAATGAATCTACCCTAAAAAGCTGACGTTGTGGTGTTGTGCCTATTTCGTCCATATCAGTGCTACACGATGGTAAACTTGCGTTTGAAAATCTGGCACTGTTCGATGGAGTTCCGAAATATTCTCTAACTCCTTCGAGTTTGATATAACAGTCATCACACACTCGGTAAGGCCTATTCGTCTTGGGAGCCATGGCTGCTGCTGAGGATTTCTTGCTAGTGCATGAATTGCAGAATACACTCCCACAATTGTAACAGTTGTGGAGCTTCCTCATGTAATTAAAAGGATTACGACAACCCGAGCACCG
Source organism: Odontarrhena argentea (assembly GCA_900406245.1). NCBI lineage: Eukaryota > Viridiplantae > Streptophyta > Magnoliopsida > Brassicales > Brassicaceae > Odontarrhena > Odontarrhena argentea. The sequence continues at coordinate 8,669 of OVAF01001443.1, read as the reverse complement.
AGAACTATCGGTACCTGTGATGGGTTTGTGAAGACAAATGGATGCTGTGTAATTAGACCCACACACCACTTTCCTCACTTGTTTACCTTTCAAAGCCTTCACAAGAGTTGGCATACGTCTATTCTCAGTGTCTCCGTGCCCAAGCTGCCCGTTTGATCCTTTACCCCAAGTGTAGACCTCAGCTTTCGAGTTCAAAACTGCAATATGGTGAAACCCGCATGCCACTTCTTGGACAAAGCTCTTTCCAAGACCCCCTTCAATGCAAGAAGGAGCTCTCACAACATCATCGTGACTCGGATCAGCAATTCCCATTGCATAAACCTGTCCAGAAGCAGAGAGAGCAACAGTAACGCTCTGGCCACAAGCAACTTGTTGAAAGCTAGTTGCATCCAGATCATATATGCAAGATGGGATTAGTCTAGACTCTTTATCACCATGTCCGAGTTTGCCATCGTCTCCATCACCCCAAGTAAAGAGTTTTCCATTTGACGTGGCCTCACAGAATACACTGACAACAGCGGCTGAATGCCAAACCCCACAAGCTATCCTTATTGTTCTACAGCCGCTTAACGCCTCAACTTCTCTAGGTGTGCTTGTACTTGCACGATCACCATGTCCAAGTGCACCAAAAGTACCATCACCAAATGTAAACAACTTACCTTCTGATGTCACAAAAGCAGTGTGCCAAGGTCCGCAAGAGATGGTTTTGACATTTATCCCCTCCATCTGACCAAGTATTCGTACTGGTTTCCAATGACTAACTTCACTACCAAGTCCAAGGAGACCGGCATTGTGAGTTCCATCGCCCCATGCATATAAATCCCCTGATGTTGTTACAGCACAAGTATGAAATTCTCCACAGTCAGCTAAATCCACCAATGATCCATCAAATTCATCAATAAGTTTTGGCTGTTGAACATAGGAGCAACCTCCATGCCCTAACCTGCCACCAGATTCTTCTCCCCAGCTGTACATTTGTCCCTGCTTTGTAACCAACACTGCATAATTGGTGCCGCAAGAAATGCTTTGGGCATCAAGTCCCACATGTGATTTCAGGACTTTGGGCAAATAAGAATCAGTCATTAGGGAAGAGCTGCTTTCACTTTTGTGAATACCACCTCCAAGAAGCCCATCTCCAATACTTTCCCCCCAAACAAAAACATCACAAAGAGATTTCAAGTCCTCAAAAGAAGATCCCTGACTAGATGAGCTCACTGCGCTGGAAATGCTATATTTACTTGTTTCAGCAGCAGGGGAGTGATTACTGGGCCGATTCTCTAAAGCATCTGGAGACGAATTATGAGGTTTATGGACAAGTTCATCTAAAGAGAGTGCCTTTAGTACTGCAGTTTGTGACAAAACCTCAGAGAAAACTTTCCCCAATCTATGTGGAGTGTTGCAGTGAGGTGCCGAGGCCTTTTTTGCATGTTCCTGCAAATGTGCCAAATGAGATAGGATATTTATTAATTAGGAAACAACTCTCTGGTCTTTTATAGAAGAAAGAAGAGACCAACAAAACCTCGCAGCTTGTATCACTGCTGACGGATCTAATGTTTGATTTTGAGTTCTTGCTCGAGCTACTTTGTTCTTCATATTCGGGAGCAAAACTACGGCTTCTGGAGTGAAGTACCAGTGGAGAAGAGCTGTTTCGTGAGAGAAGAGCGCGAAGGGTAGTGATCCAGAACTCAGCTTCATCCTTGTCCTTGCATACCTATCCACAAGTTTCAATACATGCTTATTATTCTGGGAAGAATGTTATAGCATCCTTATAGCATTAGATATTATCAAGTTATGGTCTTCAATAACATAAAAATAATGCTTCTTACAACACAAGTAAAAGAGAGAGCCAAATACTAACCAAATCGAGAGAGCGGTCGCCATATAAAAGAGAAAAGGATTGATATTCTTTGGTGGGTTGAGGGTATCGTCGGAAAACTGCCTGGAAAGTTGGTACAGTAACATTCACTAGCTGAGAATCCGTAACATAACTATTACCAAAGAAATGATTTTTTTTAACTTACAGTTCGCTGTCCGGGTATTATCCTTGTCACAGAAGTCAGTTTAAGACGTTTCTCCTTCTTGCCACAATACCATAGCAAAAATATTTCATCCTACAAACATTGGAGGAAATACCGGTCACAAATCGCAGTCATCATCTTTGAAAGAAAAACGTAAGAGGGATGTCATAAAACAATTACACTGGAAAGCCGAAAAGGGTAGAATTTAGGTTTCCCACGCCGGCCGTATTTCAACAGATATGCCCCTTTCTTGAGAATTGCGATCGCCTACAACGAGTGTAATAAGAAATGGAAGATGATATTGACCCAACTACTCAATAATGTCAAGTTGAAACACACACCTGCTCATTCTCCCTCTCTGTGGGAATACCTTTGAGGAGACAAGCCATGATACTTTAATTTACAAGAAGAGTAAACTTGAAAGAGAGCACCAGATGATTCCAATGCTCGCCCCATATAAGAAAATCCCTTTTTGATGGCCAAAGCTTTGCTTTTTTTTTTTTGGTTTTTTTTTTCCTTTTTGAAAAGGCCAAACCTTTTGTTTATCTAAGCCTTGGAATCAAAAGTTTCATCAGGACGTGTTACTTCCCCCATTTACAAAGTGTTGATGATTTCTCTTATTGGAATCGCATTTGGTAACGAAAATGGAATCAACAAACACACATATGCATTACCCAAAAGATGAGAGGGAAACGCACCTAGTTTCTTGGTATGCACGCCACAATTTCATATACCTTTCTGGGAAACAATCAATCGAATTGAGGAGCTCCGACCAAATTAATGGTTATATATCCCTAACTAATAATTTTACACCCTTTCTGGGTTTCTTCCTCTAGGAAAACGAATAATCTGACCTTAGCAAGACAAAATTAGAATAAAAGAAAAAGTTTTAATGTATTCTATTTTTGTTGGTCTCAGATGCGTTTATTTCTTATTTACAATTGTTTCCCATTCTTCTCGTCTTCTTCTTTGAGTTTCTGATATCATTTATTTTTGAAAAAATGATAAAAAAATTAATTCAAACTTCAAGTCCTTCTTTTCTTTCAATTTCATCGATATTTCTCTAAAAATAAATCTACAATACTATTAATATATTTATATAAAACAATTCATTACCGTATTCATCCATAGAAGTTAGTAACCTCACTCATCCAAGTCAGAGTCACCTCAAGCATGAATGTATATCTGACCAAGCCTGTCACAGAAGCTGAGATCTATTAGGAATTAAAAACTATGCATAGGGATATATCGCCAGGGCCAGATGGACTCACGGCCGGTTTTTACAAGGACCATTGGACCACAATTATATGGGCAGTTCAAACCTCAAAAAGTATATTTTGAAAAAATAAATCCCTCCGATGGGTCTTTTGAGAGAGAGCTACACTAGAAGAAACATTATTCCCAAAAAGTTATTATAAGGTCATAGCATACTTCATATATAAATTATCGCAACAATTAAAAAAAACTAAATAACAAAAAACAAGAGATTAAAAAGATACATATTAAAGAAAAAAAAAACATTTAGAGACCCATATTTAAAAGACGTCTGCTTAGTAATCATGGAAAATGTAATCAATTAATAATGGATTTATTTTTCAGGGTAATCCAAATTCCAACACCCGAGTAATATATTTTTAAAAAAATGAAAATAAATGCACCTGTTGAGTAGCTTTGTCACCCGATTTTCTAATGGACTTAAAACATAACATCATTTTAACCGCTTGGAATCGATCTGTAGTCTAAACTCACGTAACTCCTTCACAAGAGACTACTACCCGACCACCATTTAATTAGTTTTTAGTAGACTTGAATAACATTAGACTAGATTGACTATTATCTGAAAATTCCGGCATCACATGTTGTCATAACAAGTTCGGCAAACTATCGCCCCTTCCATGCGGAGTTAGAATTGCTCCTATACACCACGGAATGCATTTCTACCAACAGAGTTAGAGATCACAATATTTTGTTCCACGGGGTTCAAATTCCAATCCTGACTCTTATTTGACTAATTGGAAAAAAAAAGACGAAGACCATTACACTTTAAAGCTTTAACTTCTAAGACAAGTTATGTGATAGAATTGGCTTCAAATGTGCCTACTGCCACAGAAAGCAGTTTAGTAGTAGGTGTAATCATCGTCAAAGACCGAGCCGGCGATGTATTTGGCCGATGTATCCGCCTATATAGAAAAATAAAAGGCAAGGAAATGTTAAAGAAAGAGACGTTGTTCACCAAAACCTAATCAAAGGTTCAAAAATTCATATACCCAACTAACGTGCTCTTCGATGACTGGTGTGTACTTCTCAGCGAGTGTAGGTAAATGGTTGTCTTCTTCCTTCTTAGGAGGCACGACCGAGATATCGACGCTTTTCGATCTAAGAATGTAAGGACGAACAAATTTCTCGTAGACATGAGAAGCTCCACTGAAACCCGGTAAGACCAACCAACATGTTAGGATCAGTTTTGCAAAAGACCACATGGGGATCCTGAAACCAATTTATAAACCACAATGCATTGTTAGTATTAATTATGTTGTTCATATGAAACTTGGCCATATGTTGTTATTTACCATTGGATGATGCTGTAGAAAGTGAGTTCTATCAAAGCGATAAGCGAGTAGATAACCCAATAGGTGAGCCACTGCTTATCATCTCCTTGACTCCTCGATTCTAGTGCCCTCACTGATGCATATCTGATCAGACCCAAATGTTGAGATGATTGTAATATATGAAAAATCATTAACAATAAGAAAGACTTACAGAGGATAAACCAAACCAAGAACAGTTCTGCACTCCAGAGAGAAGAGATCACATAACAGAAGTAAAAACTTAATGGAGGTAGGAAACAGAGTAAAGGGCAACCCAACGATGGCAATTAAGGTTTTAATGAGGAAAGACATGAGTTTAATTATACATCCGATACAGTATAACATCTCGCCCGCTTATCCCTTGTTTTGTTTCCTTTCAGACACACCGACCTCAGGAGAAAGACGAGTGCTTAAATGGAAGTTGGGGGCACACACGTGTCCTTGAATATTGAAATGAGTCGAGACCATACTTATTCACGTGTCGTTGATCTTAAGATGACTATCTTTCATGTCCGTTTTGTTTATCAAACATTGGGACATGAATGTTATTAGATGCATCAGATAATCTGCTTATCATTTTCTTCACCTTAATCATGCTTCACTTGGTAGAAGAAAAATGAGCAAATAGTGCATTCGTAGAAGAAAAAAATACGAGAGTAGAAGATGGAATTATCTGAATAAGCATCTTGAAAACATGTTGAAAGCAATAAAAGAGAATAACAAACAGTAAAGTAGGTTTACAAAAGAGTGATGATAGCAAAAGATCCCAAATGAAATCCTCTTAAGAAGCAGCTACTCATCGAAGGTGCTCAAGAACCCACCAAGGAAACCAGCTCCATTACAGTCCCCACACAAGACCTCCTTTTTACCCCTGCCCACAACCAAAAAAAACGATGTTAAGCAATGATATTTGTTTACAGAGGAAAGAGCTGTGTCAAAACCTGCAAAGCCAACAGAGAGCACCAGCTTTGAACTGCCCATTAAAATGATCAATCAAATTCACACCACCTCCTTTGCATTGAGAGCACGCCACAGCACCTTGAAGAAAACACAAATCTTTTTGTCAAATTACTAGAACCAATTTCTGTCGTACAAGAGATTTATAAGCACTTACCGTTCCCTTCACAATTTTGACAAACTATGCTGTTCGTTTTAGTGGTCTGAGTACCGTTTGTGGCCTATCAGTACCAAAAAAGGATATGAGGTTGTTTTTAGTTAATGGAATAGAGGAACCAACAGAGTTTGGGATATAAAATCTTACCTTAATCTCAAAACTCTGTGATTGAAACACTTCTCTCTTCGGAGCCAACGACGACTTCTTGTCACCAATTGACAAGAAGTGAGTGTTTTTGATGGGAGTTTGGGAGCAAAAGGTAGGAGGAGATGAGAAGAAGCATAGTGAATTCGCCATTTTTTTTGTTGTTTTTCTTCTTACCCACTCACTCGATAGCAGATAAGATGTTGTATGTCTCCCTCTTTTTCTGTTTGCCTATTTTACCAAAACGCCATTTTTTAACCAATCCAAAATGTTATACCGGTTTCCTGAAACCCAATTCCACATTTAAACCGGGTCTTTTTTTTTTTTTTCTTTCTAGGCTGTATTGTAAATGAAAATTGGCAAATATAACCATGAAAAAAATGTAACAATTAGCTAACCAAAACATCTATTTGGCAAAATCATAACCAAATTTAGGGATATTGGTTAGTTATTAGATTTATATTTTTCTTGTTATCACCTAATTAACCCTTTGTTTTATTTGTATTTCACATAAGAAAATGAGGGCTAATTTTATTAATCTTCTAAAACGGCCAAGGCCAAAACAGGACACTAGACAATGCTAAACACAAAACCAGGACCCTGTCTTTGTGATTCACTAGCTTTCAGCCTGCTCTCCAAGTAGCTGAGACGGCCATGAGTCGGTGGCGCTAGCATACCTTGGACACGGCTTACTCACATTTGAGCTATTAAACATCAAAGGGGCTTGTGTCTGCACACATCCTCCTGTCATGTCTGGAATATTGGGAAGGACAAGCATGGTTGCAGGAGGAGTTGCAGTAGAGCCTTGGAAAATGGGAAGTCCTGAGAAGTGATGAAGATGTTGATGATGATACTCGGGTGCAGGAGAGATATTCAAGTCAGGTTTCACTCTTGCTTCTATCTCCGTTTTTAGTTTCAAGATCTCGGACGCAAGCACTGATGTTTCTTCCTTGAGTTCATTCTTCTCGGTGGTTACCTACACAGCCCATGACAAAGACTATTTGAGACAAAGATCTTACAAGAGAATGTGTCACAGCAATCCAGGGAAAAAGTGGCTTTACATAGTTAGATTCAGAGAGGAGGGAAGTGTGGTCCTTTCTAAGCGACTCAATCTGACCAAACACATCCTTCAAGAACCGAGTAGCTTCACAGAGTATAGAGGCTTTCCCAGTGTTCTGCTGATTGAGTTCTGAGACAAAACATGTTCCACAATTAGATATGACGATCCACACCCACACCAATAATAGTATCTAGACTGAAAAATTACCAAGAGTATCGGCTAATTCAATGAAAAGGTCATTCAAATGCTCGCGTTTAAGCCTCTCCCGAACAGCCTTGTTAATCCTTTTGGGTACTTTCCCTTTTCTAGACCTGTTCAACACCAAATATTCAAATCAATCTCCAATAAAAAAGTTGAAATTCGAGAATCTCTGAGGAAATTTACCTTTCTTCTACAGTAGCATTCGCTTCATCAGCCGATGTGGAAGGAGTTTTCGATCCCATCTTTATTCTCTCTTGTTAATTTTAAACAATCTCTCAAATCAAATCAAACAATGAACGATGTTATGAGGTGAGAATCTGAAGGAAGTGAAACTCAAAATGAGAAGGAAGAGGAGGGAGGGCGTGTGGGGGAAACAAGGAGGCGCGTGTATAGCATTGAGGAAGTGGTGCGTGTAAATGGGACACGTGAGCTCAACATGTGCTTTTGTTTTCCGTCTTTTGTCTTTTTCTTTTATTTCGTGTGCCACTAATTTCATTTTTCGTGGCCACGTCATTGCATTTTCACTGTTTTACAATAATAGAATCAATAGGCTAACGCGTGTCATTTACACAGTAGTACATTACATGGTTATTCCTAACTCAGATTATGTATGAAATATATTAGAGCATTCCCAATGGTAGTCTCTTAAAAAGAGGTTTTAACATATTTTATTAATTAATTTTATTATTGTTTAATTTTAGAGGTTTTTAAAGTGACTTTGGGGTTCTTAAATAAAAGACTCATGTGCATTTTGAGAACCCCAACTCAATTTTATTTTCTTTTTAGATTTTTCTTTAATCCCCTATCCATTATTAGAGAGTACACTTTAGTGAAAAATCCTAGGTGGCAATACTTCTAGCCAATCAAAACTATGACTGGACAATGACATGGAAATGACTCAGAAACCTCCTCACAGAAACACCAATCAAAACATTTCGTTTTATCGATTTGGTTTTAGGCGATTGGCGAAACTCTGGAGAAGACGATGATGGATTCGAAGAGTTGATTTTGACGAAGCTACGATTCGAGAAGGCTCTAATCGAATCGATTACTGTTTATTCGCTTCATGGATTCTGGGTTTCGAAGTTACGATGTATTTGTTTCAATAATCGAACGATTTTATGGTTAATTGGCGAGTAATGGATTGATTGATGCGATTCCATAAATTATAAATTATGTGTGAAGAAGAAGAACAAAGTAAATCTACGATTTTCGCCAGTTCCCTTCTTATATCTGATGCGATCAGGTTAGTTCACAATATATCTCTCTCTCAGATCTTTGAAATCTTTGATTTGGAAACATAATCAAAGAACAGAGATGAGATTTGATCTATTTTGGATTCGCGATTTTGTTTTACTTCGATTTTGATTTGATTTGTCTTATACTTTCTCGCAGTTGGTGTAGGAACCCAGAAAACAACTCGAGCAAGAACAAGACGAGTTTCCGAATCAAAAAGCCCCACTATAAGCTGAATTTGATTACTCTTTAAGACAAAAATGGTTAATGGAATAAAAACGACAAGAATCGTTTTGGATTTGGGTTTG
>OVAF01001442.1:0-22097 GCA_900406245.1 Odontarrhena argentea | reverse complement strand
TTAGAGATTTCGAACCCTCGAGACATTAGCCATTATTTAACATCTTGTGTACATGCTCTCACCACATAATTGAATGCAGATGCTAGCCTTCTAAATGCTGCAAGACAATAGCCAAAACAAATAAAAAATCGAAGCATACCTTAAAGATCTACTGAGCACCTCCACCAAACCTTTGGTAGCCTCCTNAGCCGGCTTCAAAAACTCATTAATGCTCAGCGATTACAACCAACACAATAACACAACACACACAAACATCGATTCAGTACATAACTGTTTGATATACAAATTACGGATTTTGGATCAAGCAAAGCATGATACCTTCATGGCCTTCTCTTCTTTCTCAGCAGCATCTCTGCGTTTGTCTTTCTCTGATGCCTGAAACAATGAAAAAAAACCGAGGATCGACTCTTCGTGGTTCTACNAAACCGAGGATCGACTCTTCGTGGTTCTACTGGCAAGGATCAACTAAGAGTAGAGAGATTTAGTTTCTCACCAGCTTGTTGCAGCCATTTGTTTGGTTTGCCAATTGGGAGATATGGAAGGTCTGATTGGGATGGTAGGACTCGAAACTTGTTTATATATAGTGGCATAGGGGACCTAGGGGTGGTATGTTAAATTGAGCGTAGAGGGCAATAATTGAGAAGGAGAATGATAATAGGATTTAATGGTGATTCCATAACGGATGGGATTTCAAATCGTTAGGTTGAAGACGATGACGCTGATGTCTTTTGCGTTTTCTTCGGCGTTTTGTTTTTTTTTTTTGCGTATTTTTTTCTACGTTTCCTGGTTTTAGGTTAGAGGAAAGTGAGCCTTTGTTACAATTTTTTTACTTCTGGGCTTCGGTACGATTCTTTTTGGTTGCAAGATATTGTTTTTTTTTGTTTTTTTTTTTTTTGTTAACAAACGATAGTTAATTTAGTGAGTGGGGAGCTGATGTGGCATGCTCGGAATGCTTATGAAATTGAGAAAATTTTTAAGTTGATGCCACGTGGTATGTATAGAGGAAGGAGAAAAAAGGCTGAGGTGGAGAAAGAAGGAAAGAGGAAGAAGCATAAATCAGAGTTTGAAGTGCTTTATCTGAAATCTTTGAATTTGCGGAGCCGAAACTGCTGGACATCAATTGGATGGTCTCCCTCGGCTACACGGTCAAAGACCGTTTGATTGGTGAAGGTCAAAGCATATTTGTGGTCCGAGACTCTGTAAACTGGCTTTGAGTCTTCAAGTGCGAATTTCTTTAGCTTGTAGACTGCATTGGCCTTGAGATTATCTTCGTATCGGAATAGACGGCTCACTGGAATGAACCCCTGCATCGTCGTTGACTGTAAAAACAGAGATTGAAACGACATCTTAGCAAATCACGGTGATTAATATTATTGTCATGAAGTACTTGTAAACACAACAGAGAGTATCAAGAAACCCCATTTCAATAATTTACCTAAATGGAGCATAAATATTTTGGAAACGTAGAGTGACAATGTTTTGTTCAATTATTAGAACTCTAGCATGTCTGTACGAAGACTACAATCATCAATTAACATTAAGCACAAAGAATAGTCATGAGCTAACAATATTTTAATGAACTCTCCACGAATCTATATCTAACAAACATATTGACTTCACATTACAATATCTACAGCTTTACGAATTTTCACATGAGCATTATATCTAACAAACATATTGACTTCACATTAGACTAATGACTCGGATCCAATCCATGGAGACATTATACAGCCAAGTTACATATGATTGATTCAATTTCGTAACAGCTTATTTGAAATTTTCGTTTACTATGTGGTGAGTATCAAATCCTCAAGATGATTTAAAACAAAAGATGCTGGATATCCAAATCATCAGAGTTATGAACATGGCTTTTACAGGAACCTGGTGCTTATTTGTATTGAAAATGGCTGCAACCAATGAACTGGGGTTGTAATTTTCTTATGAATGAATTGAGACTAATACAAATTCGAAAAGCTAAACATGAGTATCCAGTGAAATCTAAATTCACACACGTGTTTAACAACCGGTTTCTACAAACTGCATAACCATTCTAGAAAGTTTCACATAAGTAGTTCTCTGAACCATAAGAAACATCAACCTATATATAGAAGAAAACAACAGCAATCTCGTTGGTTCAAGCATGAAAATTTCCCCGGGTATCCTAATCTAAAAATGAAATCGTCGCTGGACGACACAGAAGAAGTAATCCACAGACAAAGAATCAACGGAAAATACAAAACCCAATTGCGTCGATCAAAATAGAAAAACGTTACAGTACCTTGGTATCGATGAGGAGCAGCCCGAAGCCTATGAGAATGTTTCCTGCCTTGACATTTCGGGCCTCCCAAAAGTTAATAAGCCTCACTAACACCTCATCCTTGCAAAAATCTCCCTGTAGATCATCAAACGTTTTGGACAACAAAATCTGTGGATGAGCTTGGAGCGCCATTTTTTGCAAAGCTGTGAATACGGTGGCAGTAGAGAAGGTGGTATGTTTATATAAGGAGTTTGGATCTGGGTAATTAATTCAGGGGGAGTGGCCATTGATTCAGGCGGGTTTGATGAGATACTATTGATATGGGTAACGTTACGCGAAGAGAAGGCAGAGAGATGGTAGGTTGGGGATCTGAATCGTATGAGGAAGAGGCGATGGAGGAGGAAGGGAAACGGTGGTCGGTTACGGAGGTTCAATCGATGTCGTGCTAAGGTTTGATTCTGATTCCCTATGATTAACATAGTTTATTTGTGTTGGGCTTGCGTGATTGTCATATTATTTGTGTTGAGCTTGCGTGATTGTCATATGGGCTTTTAAAGTGTACTCTGGATTGATAAATGACCGAGATTATGATTATCATAATGATCCGATTATGATTATTATTTGTGTTGGGCTTGCGTAAATAATTTGTTTGCACCCTATTGTTCCTCCCCTTGCTACTTTTATATATATAGATTTTGTGATGCCTAAAAAAGAATCCTCTTAGTCCTTATGTCAGGCCCGGCCCTGCTCTTAGCTATGAGATGCGCTCCTCTGTTTGTTGCCATATTTTCGCATTCAAGCTTCCAAAAACCCAAACCATTCAGAGCCAAGGACAATTCTGATCCATGGAAGGAGAAGGAGGGCCACGCAGGAGGGCCACGCAGGAGGCCACAAAACTGCACCCAGAACCTCAAGAGCTTGAGCCGCTAAAATGATGTGAAGGGCAATGATATTCCATACTCACTGCCCACAGGATGACAGTCAACTTTGTATCCTCCAAGCTTTGCATCTCGTTGAAAGCTCTCCTACTATGGAGAAGAACAACCCCTTGAGAATCCCTCAAAATCCAGGCTCCTCCACCCATTCTTTTCTTTTTCGACCATGAGATTCCGATGTTACATTTATGCCAATCCAGAGGAGGAGCGGACCAGCAGTTGTTTGCTTGAGGTGCCACTTCAGCCTGATCTAGAGCCCTCTGGTTATCCACTTCCTGCACCAAGAACCATGAATCAGATTCTTCCACAATTTTGTCTCTTGATTCCAGGAGGGAGTAACTTCTACTTTCAAATAACAAGAGATTCATGTTTTTCCATATCCTCCAAAGTATCCAAGGAATGGTGGTCTTAATTTTTTAAAATTATATAAAATATATATATACATATAAATCATTTTATATAATTTGATATTTGTTGGCAAAAAAAAAAAAAAAATTGAAAAAACATGAACGAATATTTTGTACCACAACACAATATACAAATATTTGAAAATTTTAATTTCTCAAATTATATAAAATGATTTATATGTATATATGGTTTATATATGTACAACTCAACAATATTTTAAAATATGGTTTATATGGTTATAAATTTTCTATATTCACATAATTGAAATAAAATCAAACCGAAAAACCTAATAAAACAGAAAAGTTTTAAAACCCAAGAAATAATAATATGTTCGACCAAAAATTGAAATCGATTTGTATAATTTGGTTTAAGATTAACCTGTTCTGGTTCAGTTCAATTTCGATTTATATTTGGTTACTGTGAACTATAACTTAAAATAAATTAAATCATCCAAAGAACTTTTTTAGATTATAGAAAAAATGTTAAACAATAAGAAATTAGAAACTATATTTTTTGCATTTAAAAATATAAAATAACTAAAAAGCACTTAAAAAATTATCATAAGCACTATAATATAAGATTTTGTATCTATAGTAAAAAATTTCTGATATAAAATAACTAAAAAGCCCTTGAAAAATTATCATAAGCACTATAATATAAGATTTTGTATCTATAGTAAAAAATTTCTGCTTACGGTATGAAATAATTAAAACCGGTTAACCTTTAACCAAGTAATACGACGTCGCTTTTGTTCTGGAGCCCTAAACAAAATACGTATGCGCTTTGTTGTTTCTCCCCTTCCACTTCCATCCTTAAACCACCTAGTCCCCGCAAGTTCCTCGTCAGGTGAGTACAGATACCAACTGTTCTGTTCTTTTAATTTTATTTACAGCTGTTTCGTTCCGATTGTGAATTGACAATCAAATTCAGCTTTTTTATCTGTCATTTTAAGTTTCGTTTGAGTTTAAATTTCATGGACCCCATAGTCACAACACATCTTCTGTTGTGGATTTTACGTTCTTTGAACTGATTCATTTGAGTGGAGGGTACAATTTAATATGTGAAAATTTTCTAGTGTAGGAATAGGGAAAAAATGCAAGCTTGTTGTGGAAGTACTTCGATGGTGTCTCTTCAGCAATCTGGACTGGTTCAAGGACCTGTCTTTTCCCCAGTAATATCTCCAGTCACCAAATTTTCTCACCAATTGAACTTCAGTTTTTCCCGCTCTTCGTTTTTGGATAGAAGCTTGAGAGCGTCTTCAGTCTCAGTGCCTAATGTCGAGATCACCAGTAAGAGTTTTTTTTATTTTCGGTTTTTGTTTACTACTATGTAAATTATGTTCAAAATAAATTGATATTTGTTTCTTCAGGCAATGAAGTACCTTTTGCGGACTATGCTCTAGGTGAAGTCGATCCAGAGGTCCAAAATATAGTGAAAAAAGAGAAGAATAGACAATTCAGGAGCTTGGAGCTTATTGCTTCAGAGAATTTCACTTCTCGAGCTGTTATGGAGGCTGTTGGATCATGCCTTACCAACAAATACTCCGAGGGACTTCCTGGTAAAAGGTAATCAACTATGCAAGAATCAGTTTCGTGACCCGCTTTCTTTTTTTTTTTGTTACTCATTTGCTAGATTGTTTCGTGTTTTTGTTGTACGTTTCGCCGCAGGTACTATGGTGGGAATGAGTATATCGATGAGTTGGAGACACTTTGTCAGAATCGGGCATTAGCTGCCTTCCGCTTGGATTCTACGAAATGGGGAGTTAATGTTCAGCCATTATCTGGTTCACCTGCTAACTTTGCTGTCTACACCGCTATACTTAGCCCTCATGATCGAATCATGGTAAAATTCTTTTGCATTCTTCTTTTCCAGACTTTTCATTTGTACTTAAGGTATTGAATCTAATGGCTTGTTTGACACATTTTAGGGATTGGATTTACCTCATGGTGGTCATCTGTCACATGGGTTCATGACCGCTAAAAGGCGTGTATCTGGAACTTCTATTTACTTTGAATCCATGCCATATCGACTTGATGAATCCACAGGTTGCTGCATTTCTTATATCTGCAGCTACGTTGGTATGAGCCTATGAGGCCATTTTCTGATGTCTGAATTTTTTTTGAACAGGCATTGTTGACTACGATATGCTCGAGAAAACTGCTACACTCTTCAGACCAAAGCTTATAATCGCTGGAGCTAGTGCGTACAGTCGAGATTTTGACTATCCTCGCATGAGGAAGGTAGAAACACAACCTGATTATTGAAAATGCTTTACGTATTTTCTATCTAGTTTTCGCTTTCATAGCATCTGATATTTCGTTTTCCTCACTATTTGTATGATTTTTTTCAAGATTGCGGACTCAGTTGGTGCTTTTCTGATGATGGATATGGCTCACATCAGCGGGCTTGTGGCTGCTTCTGTGGTAGCTGACCCTTTCGAGTACTGTGATATTGTTACAACAACCACTCACAAGGTATATGCATGTTCTGTAATCTGAAACATGATTTCCATTTCTTGAATCAACCCATGATCTGATAGTTTTATACTTTTCCTTGTTAGTCTTTGAGAGGTCCGAGAGGTGGCATGATCTTCTTCAAGAAGGATCCAGTTAATGGGGTTGAACTTGAATCCGCCATAAACAATGCTGTCTTCCCCGGTTTGCAGGTTGGGATATTCACCATGGCAGCCTCTAGCTCTCTTAGATAATTTTTTGTGCGGCGTGATGAAAATTTATCTGTGTTGTATATTTTTAGGGTGGCCCTCATAATCACACAATTGGTGGGTTAGCAGTCTGCTTGAAACATGCACAATCACCAGAATTCAAGGCTTACCAGAAAAGAGTACTCATCCTTATACTTAATCATTAAGTTCTTTTGCACCACCGTATAAAGTTTGTAAACTGAACTGATGATGATCTTTTTTGCTTGTTTAGGTTGTGTCTAACTGTAGGGCTCTAGCTAACCGATTGGTCGAACTCGGTTTTAAGTTGGTTTCTGGTGGCAGCGACAATCACCTTGTTCTTGTTGATCTTAGACCATTGGTAACTCCTTACAAACTTTATTAATGGACCTAAACAATGTACTGTTTTCTTAGACCAGAGAATCACTTATCATGATGTGGTATTAATCAACGTTATGCTACGGTCAGGGCATGGATGGCGCTCGTGTTGAGAAGATCTTAGACATGGCGTCTATTACCCTCAATAAAAACTCCGTCCCTGGTAAGTCTCTGCACTTATTTTTTCTCGTTTCAAAAGATACTAGTTTATTCCAAGAGAAGCCATTTTCGGATCGAATATCAAGAAACAAGATTGAATCATTGAAAGCGAAGTTGAATGTTTACACAATCAATAAGCATAACTTGTGAAACATAAATGTTAAATGCTTTATTACAGGATTGTGTTTGCATTTGGAATGTGTTTTTGAGACTGTTGTGTGTAAAATGTGAAACAGGGGATAAAAGTGCGTTGGTTCCAGGGGGAATCAGAATAGGATCGCCTGCAATGACGACAAGAGGACTCTCAGAAAAAGACTTTGTTGCGGTTGCTGACTTCATCAAGGAAGGTGTTGATATAACAATTGAAGCCAAGAACGTGGTTCCAGGATCAAAGCTTCAAGATTTCACCAAGTTTGTGACATCTCCCGAGTTCCCATTGAGGGAGAGAGTGAAGAGTCTCAAGGATAGAGTAGAATCCTTTACCTCTCGTTTTCCCATTCCTGGCGTTTAAGTTGTAAAAACAAATGGTTGTTTGTTGTTCCTTAAGGGTAAGAAAAACCGACTTAAATAGGGTGATCATAGTACACACATGAGATTGATCAATGAAGTGATGTGGACTACAGAAAAATGATCATAAAATTTCAGTTTAGACGATATATTATGCCATTTGCTTAGTTGGTCCACAAGGTATTTGAGTTTGAGCTACAATGTCTCATGTACCTTAACAAGTAAGACCACTTGTCTTTGACCCCTTGTTTCCTAACTTGGCTACACACTATTGGAAATAGATTCAGATAGTTGACTGATCGTGGTCAAATGAAAAGGAGAAACGCTTTCTAGATATTTAAATATGCTCAAAACTCATTTCATGGTGGATAGATCAAAGCAATAAATCTCTACATTGTGTTATGAATAGAAGCAATGAATTTCTACATCACAGTACGATTAAAGCAATTTTGAAGTGACATATCGTAAAACACCTCACCATTGTGTGTTATCCGGTTCTGTCATGTATTTCATTTGTGCAGAACAATTTTTCCGAAATGAAATTGAGGGATCCATAATTTTTAAGCAATAAAAGAAAAATTCACCTAAACAAATCAACAGTAGTAACAGTCATTATTATTTTTAATTTTTTTTATTTTTTTTTTGCAATAACATTTTAAGAAAAACTCAAAACGGCTCCGTAACGATCATTTAACAACAATAAAATGTGGAGACGTGTACTAATCTTAGTGATTATTAGAAAATAGTATACTTTTCTTATCTCATGTGGTGTAAAGTAATTTTTTTTTTTTTATGAAAACAAACTTTTGATCTAAATTAGAATTCGTAAACTGATGAATGAAAAAATATTGTGAAAACTGAAAATTAAAGTGAAAATAAATATATATACTTTTTAAGAAATGGAATTAAAATAGATATTTGAAGTTAAAATTGGGAAAAAATGGAATGGAGATTTTCTAAAAATATATTCCGACTGNTTTAGCTCTTTTCTTTTTTTTTTTTTTTTTTTTTTTTGGTCAGCAGCTCTTCTCTTTGACAACCCATGATAATAGGTGATAGTTTGGTTACTTCTCTATCACACGATGCACTGAATGTTGCCAATACCATACTTTTATAATTTCTAGAAGATGTAGAATCATTATATAAATCCTCACGAAATATAATAGTATATGTTAATTGTATGGCAAGAAAAGTAATCATTGGAGCATTATAATTAAGTTGCGGCTAATTATAGGAAGATTCCTAAGATCTTTCCTACTATCTAATACTAAATTACTAATGGGACAAAATTCTAAACATTTTCTACATTGAGTATGTGCTGTAAAAGTCTAGTTGGATACAAAAAGTCAACAATTTTGAAAGTCAAACTAATCGGTCTGACTTTTTAAAATTTTCGTTTTGGTCAATTTCATCGTCGAGACAACAAATAACACTCAAATTCCCAAAACCAAACAGAACACAACACAAATTCGATCCAAAGCAAAAGTGAAAGAGAAGAAGTGAGGGTTTTGTAATGGATCCGTGGGATTATTTCGCCGGCGATAATCTTTCCGATCAACAGAACCAGAAACGGCAAGTTCAGATCTGTGGTCCTCGTCCTTCACCACTAAGTGTCCACAAAGACTCACACAAGATCAAGAAACCTCCTAAACACCCTGCGCCGCCGCAGCCGCACCGTGACCAAGCTCCGTCTTACGCTGCTCGTGAGCCTGTGGTTATCTACGCCGTCTCCCCGAAGGTCGTGCACACCACCACCTCCGATTTCATGAACGTCGTCCAGCGACTCACCGGAATTTCCTCCGGCGTTTTCCTCGAATCCGGAAACGGAGGAGATGTGTCTCCGGCGGCGAGGTTAGCCGCCACGGAGAATGCTAGTCCGAGAGGAGGAAAGGAACCGACGGTGGAAGTCACGACTGCTATGGAAGAAGCCGCTGAGTTCGGTGGTTATGCTCCGGGAATACTCTCGCCGTCTCCGGCTATGTTGCCTACAGCTTCTGCCGGAATATTCTGGCAAGGTGGGATGCTCTCGCCGTCGTTGCCGCCGGGATTGTTTTCGCCGGCGGGATTAATGAGTCCGTTTCCATTGTATAGTCCTGGTTATGCTAGTTTGGTTGCTTCTCCAACTTTTGCTGATGTCTTTAGTCATATTTGGGATTCTTAGAAGAAGATTTTTGTAAGTTTGCTCTGTAATTTTTTTGTAATTTGACATATCCACGATTAGCCCAAAGGGTTAAAATGAGCTTCATGTAAACTTATATTATATAATTTTTAACTTCAAAAATGTCAGACATATTCCTAGAATATAAAGAAGTTTCTACAAGCTATATACAGGAGTGAAAGATTCTCCTGACCTAAGATACTCTAATGGGGATACTAATGGTACGAGCAGCCACGGAAGAAGAAGAAGAAGCTTCATGAGGTTGCAACAACAGAGTTCCAAGTTCCTCCAATCAATGTACCGACTCTTTCTCCTTTGATTGCTTTCGCAATGTTTCCAGGTTCCGATAGATTGAAAACCACAACTGCAAATCACAGACAAAATCCGAGAGAGGATTTTTGGAGTTTTAGATGGCCATGTGTTGCTTCAAATGACATTTTAAAAGGCGTTGGAGACAAACCTGGGATGTTGTTTTCTTGGCACAAAGTAATAGCAGTCATATCCATCACAGAAAGATCCTTTGAGGTTACTTCTTGGTAAGTAAGTGACTCGAGGAGGCGAGCGTTTGGGTTTCTCTTAGGATCATCATCAAAGACTCCATCAACATTTGTTGCTTTCAGCACTACTTCTGCGTTAACTGGTTAAAGCCGAGAAAAGCTTTTGTTGATGATGCAAATGATGAAACGAGTCTTTGGACAAAACTAAACAAAAAGCACCTTTTACTTACTTTCAGCACATCGAAGAGCTGCTGCAGTATCGGTGGTGAAAAACGGATTGCCTGTTCCAGCTGCAAATATCACAACCCTGCCTTTTTCTAGATGTCTAATTGCTCTTCTTCTTATGTAAGGCTCTGCAACTTCCGACATGCGGAAAGCGGTTTGAACACGGGTTGGAATGCCGATACTCTCCATTGTTGCTTGAAGAAATATTGCATTCATCACAGTTGCAAGCATCCTGTCAAATTTTAAAGGAACCAATGAGACCAAAAGCCAGATTTTGTAGGGGTAAGAGGAACAAGATTACACAACACGGAAGACGTGATGTAAAAAACAGAGTTGTGTGACAACAGACGTTAAAAATAGATTCAGTACCCAATATAATCAGCAGAGGAACGATCAAGGCCACTGCACCCAGCCCAGGTGGAACCACGGAAAATATTTCCTCCTCCAACTACAATAGCAACCTGATGTAAAAGCATGAGATAATCAAGATAGAGCACACAGGACTTTGTAATGAGCACGCTTAATGACCAAGATCCATCGCTCGGCGCACTTTTGTGTTTTTTAAAGCATAAAAAATCAAATTAAATTTCTCATATGAGGTTGTGTACTCCCATAAATCTCCGCCTCATGACTTAAGCTCCTGTTTCTTGTAAGTTTGAACTAATTGGGTTTCAACACAGTTGGTAAATTCTCCACAGATAAGGTACTAAAAATTGCATTCTATACCATACTTTGTTCATCAACATGTCTAGGAAAGAGCTCAAAACTTAAATCTTAACCACTACGAAGCGCTGAGTCCATGGTTACACAGCTAACTCAATCACAGCTAGAAGAAAGAAGTTGAAAGGAAAGGTTTTTCCGAAAATAACCTCAATGCCAAGCCGAGTCACTGCTGCAACCTCCCTTGCAATCGCCATAGTAACCTAAATAAATTACAAGGAAACTTAATGAGACTTGTGCAAAAGGAAAACAGAGAAGAGAATTTGGTTTTTTCTAATCACAAAAACCTTGGGATCAATATTCTGTTCCTCGTCCCCAGCAAGAGCTTCTCCACTGACTTTGAGTAAAACCCTTCTCCATTTAAGCGGTGGATTCGATGTTCCATCGAACGAAGGCATTCCAGGGAACGATGACTGCCCATTTAACCCACTGAAAATCACAGATGATTGGCAACACAATTACAACAGAATGCAGCCAGAGTTCATGGTGGGTCAAGATCTAGTTCAACCAACAACAAAAAAAAACCGAATTTTGCAAAATCTTTTAAGCAAATCCTAAACCCTATAGCTAAAAATGTCTTCAATGACGAATTTTAACAAACACCTGGTGGGCGTAAAGATTAGAAGTTGAAGATACATACCTCCCATTCATGGGCTCTGGAGTGGAGCCATTGCTTGAAGAGCAGCTGATGAGTACACGCCTACTAAGATTCTGACCGGAGATAAAATTACGAGGGCGAGATGTGAGAGGGACGAAAGAGGTTCGGGAAATAGAAGAAGAAGAAGAAGTTGAGATTGGCGAGTAAGAGGTGAGAGGCAACGAAATCGCCATTGCCAGAGAGAAGAAAGAAGAAGAGACGACGATGACGATTTAGTGAGAATTGTTTGAGTAGAGCCGGCAAATAAGGGTTTGGGTATGGGAAGATAAGGTCTGCTTCCAATGTAATTAAATTAACTTATCTAATTTAACCTTTGCCGTTTCTCATAGGTGTGATGAATAAAATTAATAAGTCGTTACATAATTTTTCCCCATGGTATCAGACTAGAAATCCATCTAAAACTCTCTCTATTCTTTTTTTTTTTTTTTTGGCTTACATTGCTAGTGAATTGTTTTGAACTGTGATTCAAAAAGAGTATTTCTTCTTATTCACAAGTTGTGATTCAAGAGAATTGAAGTCTTCTACTGAGTATATGGCAAACAAGCCAGATGTGATGCAACTCACACCTTACTATCTATTTTCCTCGGATAATTGGAGATCTATGTGCTTAAAAGAAGAAGGAATGGGTATTTGTGATTTGGAAAAAATATCAAAAAAATCACAAACTTTCAAATTTATGTCATTTAAAGCATGAATTTTAACTTTTCAAATTTTAAGTTTTGTGTATGGGTTAATCGGTTAGGATTAGATTTTATCTCAATTACGATTTGGTATAATTTCAATTCATGGTTTGGTTTTCAATAATTAAATAGTTTTTTTAACATTTTAAAATAACATTAATCAAACATTAAAGTTGATTTCGCCAGTCCTTAATGCAGAGTGTAGAAAACTTTTTTTTTAACCACATATTAATATCGCCAAGTCCGAATGCTTAATATCGCCAAGTCCGAATGCACTGATGTTTTCTACCTTCTGTGGACTTATCACTTACCACTAGGTCAAATGTCACTTGTGCATGTTATATTATAACTACAATTTTTATGTTTTAAAGCTTAAATTTAAAAAATGTGGCATTCCAGCCAATTTATTCATACTTATTCAATTGTTTTCTTGCAACTGTCTTAGGATGTACGTACCTTTTACATAATTTGAACTTGGTATAAAATTTATTAAATTGAGACTCGTTGCAATGAATATAGGAGTGTTTTGTTGTCCTTCACTTCATCTTATCACTCTTCAAGTAATAAAATTGAAAATATATAAGACTCTTCCTGAAGCAGCAAAAAATAATCAAGTGACACGTCAGCATAGGCGATTTAGGGCGAATTGCAGGGCGATTTTGGCGAACCAGAGCATGGCGGCGCCGGTAATTGAGTTACCACCGGCGGAGGAGATGGGATCTGCGATTGAGGGCAAAGACACGGAGGATGGGAGGAAGACACAGGAAGCTGAAGATTTGCTAGGAGCAAAGGGTGACATTGAGGAGCTAAGTACAAAAACATCAGAGAAAGGTGGAAGCTCGCCGGCTGGGTTTAGGGTTTCTGAACAGCTGAGCACTAAACCTTCGTGGTCTACTGTTGTTTCACAAAACCAGCAGACTCTCACACAGTACGATGTCGTAGTGGAGGAGATTGATGGCGTACAAACAATACCAATTCCCGACGAGATTTTTGAGGATGCTCCACCTCTATGGGAGGATCTCCTTGTTGGGAAATTTCTCTCAACTGCTCCTCATGTGTCAAAGATCCATATGACAGTAAATAGGATTTGGCCTCTTGGAGAGAAGAAGGTCAGAGTGGAAGTGATCCCAGTGAACCGTGTAACGGTAAAATTTCGAATTGGTGATGCAGGGGTTAGGGCGCGAGCGCTACGCCGGGGTATGTGGAATATCATGGGGGTCCCTATGATAGTATCTAAGTGGTGTCCTGTGGATGAGGAAGAGCAACAAGAAGTAAAGACAATGCCCCTTTGGGTAATTGTCAAGCATGTTCCGAGGAAGCTGTACACTCGGAAAGGGTTGAGTTTCCTTACTAGCTCGGTGGGTAGTCCTAAACGACTTCATCCAGATACAATTTCTTGTAAGAACTTTGAGGAAGCTCAAGTTTTTGTAGAAGCCGATCTAACGAAAAAACTCCCCGAGAGTTTTAAGTTCAAGTCTAAGAAAGGAGTTGACATGGTAGTGGAATTCACCTATCTGTGGCTTCCTCCTAAATGTTCCACATGTTCTAAATGGGGGCACTATACTGCAAACTGCATTGCGAATAAGAATACTGGAAAAAACAAAGATCGACGTGAAGAGAAAAATAAAGAGATCATGAAGGAAACACAAAATATTGTGGAAATAGGGACTGGAAGTAGCACTGGTGCTGTTGAAAATTTGTCACAGGTAGGTGAGAGCAGTGAGAGGAATGCAGAAGGTAAGGGTGCGGCGAACAGAGCGGAGGATAGCGTAGTGGATGCTTCAATTGGCAAGGTTGTCGAGGCCTCTGAACCTAGCAACTTAACCAATGGAGAGCTCATGCTAAATGCTCATTCTGAAAAAGAAATTGATTTGGATACGTCAGTTGGTGAATGGAAAACAGTTTCACCAAACAAGACAAGGAAACAGGGAAACCACAAAATAACTGAACCGGTTATAGTGTCACCCTCTCGTTTTGGTGCTCTTATACACCAAACAGAGGAAATCATGGAAAAGGAAGCTACGAACGTGACGGTCTCTGCTGTTGAAGGCGACAAAGCAGATGTATCAGTGGTGCCAAATTCGCAGAAGGATAATCCCAAGGAGGCGGAGTTACGGCCATCTCTCCCGCGTGATTCAAAAGCTTCACATAAGTTTCTAAAAGGGGCTTCCGCAAAGAAGCCACCAGTCCCACAAGGCTCTGGAAAGCAGAGTCGCAACTCTAATTGTTAATAATGTCAGGGTTTTTTTGGAATGTTCGGGGATTTAACAAGATTAAAAAACATTCCGTTGTTAGAGATTGGGTGAAGGGAAATGCGTTTGATTTTGGATGCTTATTGGAGACAAGAGTCAAGGAAGATAAGGCAACCAAGATAGTTTCAAAAGTTTTCAGTGGTTGGTCTTTTTTGAACAACTACGAATCACATGTTTTGGGTCGAATATGGGTGATTTGGAGAGACTCAGTTCGGTTAACACCAGTGTATACAAGTAAGCAAATAGTCACTTGCTCCGTGTGTCTCACTGGAAGTAATGAGGAATTTCTCTGCTCCTTTGTCTATGCATTGAATTCAGAGGAAGAACGAAAGGAATTATGGCTGGAGTTGAGACATCATCATAACTCAGCGATGTTCCGGGATAAACAATGGATCATTTTCGGAGATTTTAATGAGATACTTGCGGGTGAAGAGCATTCTTTATATCCTGCAAATTTCTCCATCGCGCAGGGAACACGAGATTTCCAAGAGGTTACTCGTGTCTGCTCTTTGACAGATATGGGTTTTCATGGCCCGGTTTTTACTTGGTGCAACAAGCGTGAAGATGGCCTTATTAGTAAAAAACTAGATCGGGTTCTAGTGAATGATAGCTGGCAGCAAAGGTTCCCCCAATCTTTTAGTGTCTTTGAAGCTGGAGGTTGCTCGGACCACTTGCGTTGTAGAATCATGCTAGGCACTGCAATGGAGAGGATTCAACGTCCTTTCAAATTTATTAACGCCACAATAAATCTTCCAGAATTCCTACCAATGGTAGAAGATTTTTGGAACCAAACTGAAGACTTATACTCTTCTACTTCAGCTCTGTATCGCTTCTCAAAAAAGTTAAAAGCTTTGAAGCCAATTCTTAGAAACCTGTCAAGGGACTCACTCGGAGATTTGTCTAGAAAATCGCAGGAAGCACTTGCTGACCTCTGCCTTAAGCAACAAAAAAACTACCACACTCCAACAGAGTTGAACCAGCGGATAGAATCTGCAGCGTTTAACCGATGGGAACATATCGCAGATTTAGAAGAAGCTTATTTGCGACAGAAGTCGAAGCTGCATTGGCTCAATATCGGAGACAAAAATAATAAAACATTTCATCGTGCGGTGCGTGCTAGGGAAGCGCGAAACAGCTTCCGCGAAATTCAAACTCCTACGGGTGATATTGTTACTACTCAGGGAGCAATAAAAGACGAAGCGGTGAGATATTTTTCGGAGTTTCTAGGCTGCTCACCCACAGATTACAGTGGCATCTCCGTTGCAGAGTTAGAGGAACTACTTCCTTTTCGATGCTCGTCAACTCAACAGAGTATGCTTATTGCTGATGTGTCGGAGAGGGAGATAAGGGAAGTTCTGTTTTCGATGCCGGGAAACAAAGCACCGGGTCCGGATGGATACACTACTGAATTCTTTAAAGCGGCATGGTCTATAGTGGGAAAAGATTTTACTGTTGCCGTTCAATCTTTTTTCTCAACTGGTTTTCTCCCAAAAGGCGTAAACTCTACAATTTTAGCATTAATTCCGAAGAAAGAGGAAGCTAAACTCATGAAGGACTATAGACCAATCTCTTGTTGCAATGTTATATATAAGGTTATATCAAAAATCATTGCAAATCGATTGAAGCTCTTGTTACCAGATTTTATCACATCGAATCAATCTGCTTTTGTCGAAGACAGATTACTAATAGAGAATCTCTTGCTGGCAACAGAATTGGTAAAGAACTATCATAAAGATGATATATCACCGCGTTGTGCTTTAAAGATCGACATTTCAAAAGCTTTTGATTCGGTACAATGGGAATTCTTGTTACGCACTTTAGAAGCTCTGAAATTTCCGATGCGTTTCATTCGATGGATTCAGTTATGCGTTACGACAGCTTCTTTTTCGGTACAAGTCAACGGCGAACTAGCTGAATATTTCCCTAGTAAAAGAGGATTACGTCAAGGCTGTGCGTTATCCCCATCTCTTTTTGTGATCAGTATGAATGTACTTTCTATGATGCTTGATAGAGCGGCTATTCATAGGAGATTTGGTTATCATCCCAAGTGCAAATCGGTTAAATTGACGCATTTGTGTTTCGCAGACGATCTGCTGGTCTTTTCGGATGGCAAAATACGGTCCATGGAGGGTATAATCCAAATTTTTGATGCCTTTGCGGGTCACTCAGGTCTTAAAATTAGTATTGAGAAATCCACAGCTTACATGGCAGGAATTTCGGGTCCTAAACGATCAGCGATTGCGGAGCGCTTTCCTTTTGCAACTGGTACTTTACCGGTTCGTTATTTGGGTCTTCCCCTACTTACTAAAATTATGTCGCCTAATGATTATGCTCCACTGATTGATGCAATCCGTCAGCGGTTCTCTTCCTGGACAGCGCGTTTACTTTCCTTTGCGGGACGGTTACAACTACTATCCTCTGTCATTGCTAGTATCACAAATTTTTGGTGTTCCGCTTTCAGGCTACCATCCAGTTGCATAACTGAAATTGAGAAGCTCTGCTCGGCTTTCTTGTGGTCGGGGTCTGCGCTAAATCCACGGAAAGCTAAGATGACATGGTCTGATTTATGTAGGCCGAAGAGTGAAGGAGGCTTGGGTTTAAAAGACGTTCGGGTGGTAAACAAAGTTTGTCTTCTGAAATTGATATGGCGCATAGTCTCTGCCAAAACATCACTGTGGGTGAATTGGATACAAGTCAATCTAATACGCAAGGGTTCTTTCTGGTCTATGGCACCTCCAAAACAATCACAAGGTTCATGGATGTGGAAGAAATTACTCCGCTATCGTGAACAGGCTGCTCATTTCGTGAAGATAGTAGTGACAAGCGGTAAGTCTACCTCCTTTTGGTTCGACTGCTGGTCTTCTCTCGGAAGACTTTTTGATATTACGGGCCCTAGAGGTTTCATCGAGTTTGGCATTCCAGAAAACTCATCTGTTGAGCAAGTGATAATTACCCATCGAAGAAGACGACATCGTAGTGAACTCTCGAATCAAATCGAAGATGAGATAGTTTTGGTCCGAAACAAATATACTCAACATTCCGAGGATCGCGTTCTCTGGAAAAGAAAAGGGGAGGTGTTTAAGCCTAAATTTCTCACATCTCACACTTTGGATCAAATTCGGAACCATAATCCTCTGGTTCCATGGGCTAAAGGTATCTGGTTTAAACACAACTCACCTAGATTTGCTTTCCAGGCTTGGATTGCAATTCACGATAGACTCTCGACCTGCGACCGTATGCGTTGTTGGAACATGAATGTAGCTACAACTTGTGTGCTCTGTCAACATCCGTTGGAAACAAGAAATCACTTGTTTTTTTCTTGTCCATATTCTCATCAAGTTTGGAAGGCTCTAACATTGGGTCTACTCGGACGGGACTATACTTCTGATTGGGCACAAGTGCTTACGATCATTTCTGGACAAGTGAAGGACAAAGTTCACACCTACATCCTTCGTTATGTTTTTCAGGCCACCATAACTCACATTTGGACTGAACGGAATGCTCGCAGGCACGGACAAACTCCAAATTCTGCGCAGATTTTAATTAAAATGGTGGATGAAGCAATGCGAAATCGCTTTATCTCTGTTCGTATGCTCGGAGACGACGCCTATGAAGAATGTATGATCACATGGTTTGCATCCCGACAAGCTGGCCACTGAAGCCTCTCTTTCCCCATTGTTGAGAATTTCTTAATTCTTTTTAGTTTAGATTTCTCTAAACAAAAACAGTTTAGCACTCTGATGTACTCAAGCTTTTTTGGAATTTAATTTAANAAAATTTTTTAAAAAAAAAAAAAAAAAAAAAAAAAAAAAAAAATTGAAAATATAGTTACAATAATTAACACCGTTAGAACTTAAAAGAGTGAAACTAAATTCTTTGCTTTGAGATGACGTAAAATTGTATAACACTAAAGCTCAATCTTTAAAAGTAAAAACAAACTAAAATGAAGAAAAATTCTCCACTTCTTTTGTACGAACGGTCAAGAATGGTTGGCATTATAGATTATAGTGCTGAACACTTCATCCTCCTTCTTTTCTTTGTCCTTT
The DNA here is from genome assembly GCA_900406245.1 of Odontarrhena argentea. NCBI lineage: Eukaryota > Viridiplantae > Streptophyta > Magnoliopsida > Brassicales > Brassicaceae > Odontarrhena > Odontarrhena argentea. The sequence goes on along the minus strand of OVAF01001442.1, from coordinate 3,537 downwards.
AACCCTTCCTTAAAAGACAAGTTACCACTCTTTTTAACACTTTACACATGTCTCTCTGTTCGAATAATGGAAAGCTCTGTTTGCTTTTACCGAAATTAAATATTTAAATATGACCACGTTCACCACAGACACAGATAAACTAATACATTTCTTGCTGGAGAATCAACCCATAAATGGATACAGAAAAAGGTTATTCCAGAGGTTTCAAAGCAGACAGTCTACGGCCAGAAACGGGCCGCAGAAGTTTCCGGTCTGATAGTATGCAGAGCGAAGAAGCACACGAGCTACCAGATGACGAGATACAATATGAGAACTCGACCCATCTTGCCCTCTTCAAGAACATAGACAGTGGAAACTTGGAAGCCACGAAAGAGTTCTTGGACCGAGACCCTGAGGCCTTGACCGCAAGCTTAACCTCTAACGGAGACAGACCCATCCATAAAGCTGTTTTGTCGGGTCACATCAAGATCGTGGAAGAGATCATTCGTCGAATCGACAATCCAGAGCAAGTCTTGACGATCAAGAACGATATTGGATACACGGCGCTAACTTATGCAGCAACTGGTGGAATTGTGAGAATTGCTGAGTGTTTGGTGAATAAATGTCCTAGTTTGGTTAGTGTTCGGAATACAAAAGGGCATATACCGATTGTGGTAGCTGCATTGTACGGTCACAAAGATCTGGTTCGGTATCTTTACAATCACACACCTCCTACTGAACTTGATCCTCGCGATGAGACAGATGAGCACAAGGGCAAGAACGGAGCAATGCTTGTGACTAATTGTATTGTCGATGGACTATATGGTAAGTTCCTAATGATATGTATTAATGTTCGTATAATATATGTTTTATAAATAAGATGACTAATGTCCCTTTCTGTGACTTATATGAAGGTATTGCATTGGATCTGATTCAGAGATATCCTAAGCTGGCTTATACTCGAGACAGCGATAATGATACAGCGATTATTGCGCTTGCTCAAACGCCTTCTGCGTTCCCAAGTGGTAACCATCTCGTGTTTTGGCAACGCTGGATATATTCTTGTGAGTGTACAGTGATTTTCTTTTGGTCGAAATCATGATTGCAAATTATATATGTTACAATTCATGGTTTTCCTTGAAGTTACTTACATAGAGAAGATTAGTAACCCTCATGGAGTTGAGAACCATCATCGCCATCAACATCGAAAATCACAAGATCGGCTACGGATCCAAGGGAAATTGTTGAGATACTTCAAGTTTCTGTGTAAGCAATAAAGAAGTCATTTGACATTGTGAGACCTACTTGTTGATTTTGATAAATCTTAGATTAAACTTTTTATTGACATACAGTCCCACACATAAGACACGTATACAAGCTGAAGCGAGGACATGCTCAAGCCAAAGAGATATTAGACCATATATGCCAAGAGATACCACACTTGGACGCGGCCCAACAGAAGAGCGCGGGTCTAAACCAAGCTCTCTTCAAGGCGGTAGAAAATGGTATTGTCGAGTATATCGAGGAAGTGATGAAGCATTATCCTGATGTCGTATGGTTCAAAGATAGTTACGGTCTTAATCTTTTCTTCTACGCGGTAAATCAAAGACAGGAAAAGATCTTTAGCCTCATTTACAAAATGGGTGCTAAGAAGAACATCCTCGCTACAGCGTGGGACAAACTCCATAACAATATGCTTCATCACGCTGCCTATAGAGCCCCGCCTTCGCGGCTCAATCTCATACCTGGTGCAGCACTTCAGATGCAAAGGGAGTTACAGTGGTTTAAGGTAATAAATAGATATTTCTTGTTAAACAAGGAACTAGGTCTTGGGTTATAGTTATGACTAATGACTCTGTTTTGTAACATCTGCAAGACTACTTTCTCCGACTCCGATCCTAAGAAATCATTATTATTCTATTGTTTCCAGGAAGTGGAGAGGCTAGTGCAGCCAAAACATCGAAAAATGACTAACTTGAAGCAGAAGCAAACTCCACATGCTCTGTTTAAAGACCAACACAAGGAACTTGTAGATCATGGAGAGAAATGGATGAAGGAAACAGCGACTTCTTGCACAGTCGTGGCTGCTCTAATCACCACAATGATGTTCTCCTCCGCGTTTACTATCCCCAATAATTTCGACACAAACCGCCCCTTATTCATGGTTTTCATCATCTCCGACGCTATCTCTCTCTTCACCTCATGTATATCTCTGCTCATGTTCCTCGGCATTCTCAAGTCTCGCTACCGCGAAGAAGATTTTCTCCGGTCGCTTCCCACAAAACTGATCGTGGGTCTTACCTCTCTGTTTCTGTCGATGGCGACGATGATGGTAAGTTTTGTTGTGACGCTCATAATTCTGATTCATCCCAGCGGGCGTTTGAATTGGGTTTCGGGTCAGTTTATGTTCCTCGCGATGATTCCGGTGGGAATGTTCGTAGCTCTTCAGTTTCCTGTGTTATTTGAGATCTTCTGCTCCACTTATTTCCCTAAAGTTTTTGATAAGCCTCGCCAGTCTCGGCGAATATTTAAGCTTTGGTCCAGAGATTAGTATTGTTGATGATTCATCATTGAGTTTTTCTTGACCACTCATTAATGAAGTTGTTGAGATGATATGATATATATAGAAAGAAAAAAATGTGTGTTCTTATTTATTTTACAAGTAGAAGAATGAAATGCTCTTGAAGAATCACAAGATTGCTTATAAAGGCAATGCTCCAAAAAGTTTAAAACAATTAAGGTGATGATTGGTTCACCCGCTATCACCCGCAAACGCAGCGTTTGCGGGTGGTAGCGGTTGTTAGCGTTTCAAAACAATCATCCGAATCGCGTTTTATCGTTTTATACCGCTAAAATTCCCTCAAAACTAAAAGCAACTAAAAGCTCCTTTTCTCTAGCGTTTGCGTTAGCGGGCGGTTGCGGGTGGATGAAAAAAAAAAGAATAAAGAAAAAACCCAATAAAATTTGAAATTTGAAATAAAATTTAGAAAAATAAACATAAAAACAGAATATATTAAAATATTAAAGTTTAAAAATCATAACAAAAATAAAAAAAAATATGTTTTCCGAAAAATAAAAGAAATATAAGAATGAACAAGATTAATCTTATAAGAGTTCATTATTATATATTTAAAATTCTCAATTTCAATTTTCTTTATTATTTAAATTTTAATAAATATTTTTTAAACAAAAAAATTATTATTATTTTAGTATTTTGTAACTGAAAAAATAATTTATATGTTTTTTTTATATATGTACTCAATTTTTTTTTTGTATTTTAATTATTATATGTATTTACTATATATATTATTTTCAAACAANTTTTTTTTTTTGTATTTTAATTATTATATGTATTTACTATATATATTATTTTCAAAAAAATATCTTTTTTTTATATTATTATTTTTGTTATGATTTATTATTTTTAATATTTTATTTATTCTCAATGTTTATATTTATTTCTCTAAATTTTTATTTTTAATTTCCTATTTTTAAATTTTAAAATTTTAAATTTAATTTGTTATTTTATTTTTAATTTTAATATTCTTATTTTTAGAA
>OVAF01001441.1:0-12886 GCA_900406245.1 Odontarrhena argentea | reverse complement strand
AAGGCTCTAAAAGAGGAAATCTGCCGTAGAACAGATTTTTTGCCAAATAGTTTGAATCCAGAGGCTGGCGAGAAAATTGAGGTAAAATCGAAGGCTAATGGTAATAGACGTCGGAAAGATGAAAAGAAGTTGCGGGAAAGAAACCCAAATGATCATGATGGAGAACTTGGTCAAAATAAGCAGGTGGAATCCAAGCTCTATCACTCAACTAAGAAGCTACCTCGAGAAGAGGCTAAGAGCTGCAAGAAAAGTTCGACTAAAAAGGCAGATTACTGTAGTGAACATTCTTGCCCCTTGCCATGTAAAACTGAGGGCTGCTTGGCGAAGAGTGGAATCAGCTCCACTTATGCAGACCCAAAGCTACTTGGAGAAGAGGCAAAGAAGGTATCTCAAGAAGAGTCTAAGACCTGCAAGAGGAGTTCGACTAAAAAAGTAGATTACTGTGCCGAATATTCTTTCCCGTTGCCATCTAAAACTGATGGCCGCATGACAAAGAGTAATATTGGCTCCACTTATGCAGAGCCCAACAAGGCTTCAGTTGAAATATCTGAGTGTGTTCCACTCTCAACAAAAGCAAGCAATACATCTTCCAGAGGTAAAACCACAGAAGACAGAGCATCATCTTTGCTAGCTGTGAAGCATCATACGGATAAGCCTGCTCAGAGACAAGATTCACAGTCGCATAAAGCAGCATCTGAAAAGAGGAGAAGTATTTCGCCTTTTCAGCGGCTTAGCTTCACTATGGGTAAGACCAGCAACAGTAATAGTCAAGGGGTTGCTGTTCCTGTGGCCCAGGTAGACTCAGCGGGTAACTCCACAAAGATTGGTTCACGAAACGTGGCTCTTTCATCTGGTGGTGATGGCTCAGATTGTAACAAACCCAGTGAAAAAGAGACAACCACTACAAGCCATTTCAGAAGGCTGCTCAAACCTCTATTGAAGCCAAGAGCATCTCACTCTGGCAATTCCGTGGATGGACCTAAAGGTGAAGGCGTTCAAAGAAAAAAATTGGGTATCACAGGTTGCAAAACAGTAAATGTTAATGACTCAGCTCACGAGAGGAAGCTAGGATCATCCATGGTTCGTGCTGTTCTGCGGGTGACAATTAAGAACAATCAGCCACTCTTTACATTTGCAGTGAACAAAGAAACTGATATTATTGCGGCCACCCAAAAGAAAATGGGAAGCTCGGATGAGGGTGAATGTACTAGTGTTTATACTTTCTTCGATATTAAAGACCATAAGAGAAATAGTGCATGGTTGAACCAAAGAGGCAGAGGCCAAACACATGGTATTATATCTAATGTTGTTGCTCAGATGCGGGTCTCGAGCTCCTTGCCATCTGGTTCCATCCGAGAGTTTGTTCTCTTTTCTGTAGAACTTGATGCAGAGAATCCAGAGAAGTCTGATCTGCAGTTAACAAACGAGCTAGCTGCGATCATCGTGAAGATGCCAAGATGGCTTCAGAGGAGGGTATCACTTAACACGGTTCAGGATCACAACGGACTCAACAAAAGGGATGAAGATGTTGTGAAGGACAAGTTTCTTGACCAAGACATTAGTGCTACAGTGATACTTCAAAGCGGTGTTCATAGTATGCCTCAGAAAGGAGGGCCATCATCATTGATTCAACGATGGAGAACAGGTGGGTCTTGTGATTGTGGAGGTTGGGACATGGGATGCAACCTCAAGATTCTTACAAATCAGCACAACTTATCCTCCAAGAACTTGACAACATCAAACTCACCTCCCTCTTCAAACCGACTCGAGCTTTTCTTTCTGGTGCAGATTCTCTACTTAGTCCCAACTTTAATATCTTCTTTTCTGTTTTCTTGCAAATCAAAACCAAAAAAGGTTTCTGATTCTTTTATTTTTACGTATTTTTCAGGGCGAACAACCCGAGGAACATCCGTACTTGAGCTTTAAACCAATCAAGGAAGGGATATATTCAGTTGCGTATAATCCATCCCTTTCACAACTACAAGCGTTCTCCATTTGTATGGCACTTGCAGAGAGTAGGAAAATATCAGAGATCAGCCTTGAGCACAAAAGCTCTTTTGATGAACAACATAAAGCTAGACCAGAAACCGTGTTAGTCCCGGACCAAGATCCAAAGCCTAATGTCAACACTGTCGAGTATCAACCGCCCCTCTCCCCTGTTGGGCGGGTCTGAAGTTAGTATTTTTACTTCATACCCAAATTTTTACTTACAGGTAAGTGATCAGATTTGTTAGTGTTAAGCCTAAGGATAAAATAGTTGCCAGAAATAAGAAAAGCAGTCTTTAAAATAGTTAGTCTAATGGTGTATCAAGAAGATAAATGATCTTCCCAACTTTTAAGTGTGAATATTATTATATCTCATCTACATGATAAATATAATTTTGGTTCTACTTTTAAGCTGTGAAAAATTTTGGTTTCTGAAACTTCAAAAGCCTGACTCTGAAACATCTAAATTGTCATGATAAATCTCCATCTTTTTGAGGCAGCTAAATCCGAATTGGATACGCAAGAACAATGTTGACTCAGCTGAGCAGACAACGATTATTTTTAAATTATTCACAAATAGATAAGTTCATGCTGAGTTCTGTAATCTAATTAAATTTAGTCTTTTAAAGTTGGAAGTAAAGAAAAGAATCTTAGTTGTAAGAAAACAATAGAAATGTGCCCATCGTTCACGTGAAGTTGTTGTTTTGATGGTCACACAGACAGTGAGAAACAGAGTGGATTTTATAGCTTTATGCACTTTGAACTCACAACAAGCAACATGGTAGACCCATTAATATCCTATTTTCCATATGCCAAAAAAACAACTATCTTGCACATAATTGAGAAGACTATTTGAATTCTCACAAAATGACATTCAAAATGGTTATTTGGATCTTCATTTTTTACTTTATTTTCAAACATAGCATTTGTCAACATGTAATGCTACATATGTCTTTTTTATTGGTCAATAATTAATGTCTTTTTTTTCTTTTCTTTTTTTCGTCGTCTTCTTAAATCTAATCATTTTTATGTGTTCATGATTTATAGAGTTTTTAAAAACACTCACTAAATTTCCTAAAAATGTTACTCCCTCCATTTCAAATTAATTGTCGTTCTAGAGTTTTTCACGATTATGAATAAAACATATTGAAATTTCTGTTATACCTCTAAAAGAGAAGTTGATTGTTTGTCTTCTTCATAAAAAATGAAGTTAAGTTTGATATTTAATAACAAAAATAACATTGAAAAAGGAAAACAAAAACTAATTTGAAACAGAAAAAATAAGTCTAGAACGACGCTTAATTTGAAACGGATGGAGTACTTTTTTATCTTTATCTTTTGTTAAAGATTTATTTATTTATATTGTACCAAACATTATTAGTGTGTCAAGTTTTGTTCTTGTCCAGCTTATTACAAACATCTTTTAGATGATTTTTTACATACAGGATCCTTCAAACTCTATCATTGCATTTTGTTAAAATATACTAATGTATACAAATATTCTTATAAAACATATTGCGGATCCTCTTTGACACTTTGGTCTTAAACAAGATCACTGGAGTCTGGACTAATGATTGCAGGCAAAGTATGACCCATTTTAGACGTGGCTGCATGTGTTCGTTTCAAAGCGGAAAAGTTTGAATGTGGCCGGTTAAGAACAAGCAATGTGTTCCCTCATTACTCGAGATTGAGTGGACCAATTATATACATATATACACTATTCAGCTTTTGTCTAATACATTATTTTTGTAGATTCATATCTTTCTAGTCTTTTAGTATCTCATACATGTATACGAGAGAACTTTTGACATGGAGTTGGTTTTGTGCTCTTTGACTAAATAAGACTAGAGGTAAATTAATTAAAGCATTTGCACTGGACATTCTTAAATTCATTTGGTAGTGAGACGAATGAGACCAAGAAGTATGCTACACAAAATAGTATAACATTACACTAATGCACCAAATTTTGAATTTTAGGTTTTGTATGCGTATGTATATAAGTAGGTGCCCACTCGTTTTTTTTTAAGTTGTAAATTTTTCTTGAGCCAAGAGTCGAATCGAGTTTTTAACACATGCAACTTTCCAAAATAACACTCAATTATTTAGAAGAGATACATTTTCTTTTTAACTTTTTCATAATATAAACTTAATAGTAGTAGTGGTCCAGAGTTTAGTGACTTAATAGCAACTTAATTTAGGCTAAAAATTGTCCCCCAAAGGACAACAAACATCTCCTTGGCACACGCGTGAAGTCATCTTCTTGTATTACTACTCTTACTTTCATTACCATATTTATCACCAAGATCCTCTTTGTCTCCACCAACCAGCATTAATTGTTCAAAATTATTTGTTATAAAACAAAAGTTAGTCTCAATATGAATACTTTGCATAATTAAACGTATAAGAAAAGTCTTTATGGACTTGAGTATCAAAATGCTTCATGGACCTCTTTCGTTTTGTTGTTGTCTCACTGGTCTGTGTCATTTTAGCTGGAAAGTTTTTTGCTTTTGGGTCTGCAAAATGCTATATATTTTTATACATATATTATAAACAATAAAAAAGGTGAAAACATTGCTTTAATGTTACGATGTGAAAAAAACGTTTTAAAATTTTTTAGAGCCTGCACTTTGTTAAGTATTGGTGTGTACAACTCTTGGTTTATGGTCGGTTTGCGCCTATGATATAGCAGTACACCGAACCGTTTAGATAGTCGAGAGTTATGAGAAATTTAATTCTCATAAGAAGTAACTCTTTGGAGATAGACATCGTGTCTTTAGACAATAAATCTTGATTTTGTCTATAAAAATGACATTTACAAAGAGATGTAACAAGGTAATTATTTCACAGTTAACCAACAAAAAAAAAATCTAGAGCGAATAAAAACGTTGTACAGACATAAAGTTTTGAGGAATCAACCGGAAAAAAAAATTGAACCGTGGTTAGTGGTTGATTTATGTTTGTAATCTCAATCCAAACCCCTGCGTTCATTCTCTAACCGAATATAAATCATATTCATCACCAAACCGACTAAGATATGTATCCGGTTCACGCTTTCGCATAAACTTAGAATATCAAAAAGCAAAACGGTTTGGTGATAGACATAATAAAACACATAATTAGTTGGTCACAATATAAAAGTCAGAGTGAAGATATATTTTGATAAATAATAGTTCATTAATCTTCTTTTAATATGGTTTAGGGCCTTTAGACTATACCAAGGATTAAAATTGAATATTGGAAAAAGTACGATTCAAATCTAGCTTACTGTTTAGATTACTCCAAACTCCAAAGATTTGATTAATAACCTGACTCATTACTGAAAAATTCGATAAGATATTGAATACAAAGAAAAATACTACTATCACTTAATGCAACATCGCCTAAAATTACTACCACTGCCACATTTATACTTAAATAATTACACCCACACGCATGCACACATGGCTTTGACTTTGACCAGCGAGATTACGTTCTTGTCCCTGTTTTGGTTAATTTGCATTGTTTACTTACTGTAATCTTGGTCTTTTTTTGGATAAACTATAGTACTACTAATATGTGGCCTTGTTCTTACATTAACAATTTTGTTTGGACCAAAAACGTCAGATTCATCATATGTTCACTTATCCGATCCTCGGTTAATAACATGTCCTGTCGATCAACAAATGACATATTTCTAATACTATTCAAATGTTTCAGAATACTTATTATTGAACCTGACCATTTGGTTTTTTTTTTTTTTTCAAACTAGTTTGGTAAAAGTATTTTCTGTAAAATACACAATTTTATTTCATTGAATTTCTGTCTCTATTTTATTTTTCAGCATAAATTTAAGAGATATGATGTATACTTTACTTGTTTTTCAAAACTTTTGTTATTTTCCACAAAGTCTCATAGTCAAAATAAACGTTACCAAAACCATCACTCATTTTAAAATGACTAAAGACAAAACATTTTTTAAAAAAATAAACATGTATATGTAGTTAATTATTTTTTTTTTTACGATAAAACGGTGTAATTTAGTCTTAGTTCAATTTTAGTCTAAAAATAATACATCAAATATTTTTATAATTTTTTTAAAAAAATGATAGTTTAGTTAAGGTGGTAGACTACTAAATATTGAATAATATTATGTAAATAATTGTTCACCGGTTTGCTTAATTTAATGGAGATAGCAAAAAAAAAAAAAAAAAAAGTTTTATATTCATGTGTTTATATATATATATATTTTTTTTTTTTGGTCAAACATTCATGTGTTTATCAAAGGAAACATTTACTTACATATCTTTAACTCCCTTGTCTTCTTCTCAAGAGAAACAAAAAGAAAAAGAAAAAAAATCATTGGTTCTCTTTCGAATTGTGAGTATAGTAAATCTTGAGTAGTAAAAAGTGAAAAAAGAATCAATGATAAGAAATTCCAAAGTAAATAAAAAGAAGGAAACATTGGATCCACAGAAAGACAAGTGAAAACACATTCAAGGCGTTTCCTTTGGGGTTTGCTCTTCTCGGTAACCAAAACAATTATTATTGTCTTCTCCACTCTCTACTCTCCCACTACGTGCGCTCCTTCCTTCTATATAAATTTTTCTTCCTCCTTTTTCCTCACAGATTCCTCTCAGACAGTGACTAAAAGGGTTTTTGCTTTTCGGGTTTAGCTCTCTCATTTTGTAAAAATCTTAAGAAAGACAAACACAAATGGGACCTCGTTGCTCTAAACTATCTCTGTGTTGGTGGCCAACACATCTCAAATCAACTCACCACGATGCTTCTGATCTTGGTAACATACATACACTAATAAAGTCTCTACCTTAAGAGCTTTTTTCTTCATTCTTCTCTGCTGACAAAGTTGAGTTTTTTTGGTTTCCGACAGAGAATGGAACAGATGACTTGCCGTTGTTTACGGAGTTTAGTTTCGACCAACTAAGAGCTGCTACTTGTGGTTTCTCTACGGACAGTATTGTCTCGGAACACGGTGTTAAAGCTCCTAATGTTGTCTATAAAGGCAGACTTGAAGATGACCGATGGATCGCTGTTAAACGCTTCAATAGATCTGCTTGGCCTGATACTCGTCAATTTCTTGTATGTAAATTTTGCTCCTTTTTATTGATGGGTCTTTATTATTTACACTTCATTCACCAAATCGGATTTGAAAGCTCTGCTTTTGGGGGTTGTGGGGTTTAGATTTTGGTTTGCTTACAGTTTCATTTGATTGATGTTTAGGAGGAAGCAAAAGCTGTGGGGCAGTTGAGAAGTGAGAGGTTGGCTAATTTGATTGGATGTTGTTGTGAAGGAGATGAGAGATTGCTCGTTGCTGAGTTTATGCCTTTTGAAACTCTCTCTAAGCATCTCTTCCACTGTAAGGCCTTTCATCATTTTGGTTTGATTCTCTTTATCTTGTCTTGATGCTTCTAAAGGCTGTTTAGTAGACTTGGTTGAAATTTCTGTTTTTGGCTTATCCTTTTTTAGTAGAAGACTGAAAGATCTTTTGATGAGAGAATCATCTTTTGTTACTTTTAGTATGAGGTCTCCAGTTAACAATGTGTGATGATTATATATATGCAGGGGATAGTCAGCCAATGAAGTGGTCTATGAGGGTGAGAGTGGCTTTGTATCTCGCACAAGCTCTCGAGTATTGCAGCAGTAAAGGCCGGGCCTTGTATCACGATCTCAATGCTTACAGAATCTTGTTTGACCAGGTCCGTCTCGAGCTTCTGTCATCTTTGATATCTCTTTCTTATTGTGATTCCAATCATGTTCTTCTCTTGATTCTGTGGAGATGTTACCGGAGAATTTTGTGTTTGTCCTATAAGTTGTGGTGTTACGATTTTAATAATTTTCTGTAATCTGGATTAAAGGATGGTAATCCGAGATTATCTTGCTTCGGGTTAATGAAGAATAGTAGGGATGGGAAGAGTTACAGTACAAATTTGGCTTTCACACCTCCTGAGTACTTAAGAACAGGTCAGTTACTAAAAATGAGTTGCAATTGCGTCATGTGTTTCTTGTTTGGAAAAGTCCTCATACTGATCTGTGCTTATTAATCTATTAAAGGGAGAGTGATTCCGGAGAGCGTGGTTTACAGCTTTGGAACGCTCGTGCTAGATCTTCTCAGTGGCAAACATATACCACCAAGTCATGTAAGTGCACAATTTACAAGCACCTAAACATGGTCAACTTCTCTTAGCAAGTTCTTTATCTGTTTGATCTATTAGCTTCTACTCCTTTAACTGAATAATTAGATTAACAGTCCATTTGCTATACCATTGTTCTGCAGGCGCTTGATCTGATTCGTGGGAAGAACTTCCTGATGCTGATGGACTCATGTCTAGACGGTCATTTCTCAAACGATGATGGAACCGATTTGGTTCGCTTAGCGTCCCGTTGTTTGCAGTATGAAGCTCGCGAAAGGCCAAATGTTAAATCTCTAGTGGCCTCACTTGTTCCTCTTCAGAAGGAATCTGATGTATGCGCTCACTAAACCACCTTGCTTCTATCTATTAGCCATTTAATGTCTTGTAAATTTGACAGTCTGATTCCTATTCTTATTCTGTATCTTTGTTGCTTTTTTCAGGTTCCTTCTTATGTCTTAATGGGGATTCCACATGGAACTGCTTCTCCAAAGGAAACAACTTCTTCTTTATCCCCTCTTGGCGACGCTTGTTCAAGACTTGATCTCACCGCAATACATGAAATTCTTGAAAAGGTCGGATACAAAGACGATGAGGGCATAGCAAATGAGGTATGTATATGAACACAAAGCTTTCTCACCTTCATGAGGTCAATGAACTTGAAGTGTAGAACTTTGTTGCAGAATACAAAATCGTCTTTAGTCTTCCATAGATAATTTTAGATCAACTTAACAAGACGATGTTGTTTCATTTTCTTTTCAGCTCTCGTTCCAAGTGTGGACGGACCAGATTCAGGAGACTCTAAACGCCAAGAAACAAGGAGATGCTGCATTCAAAGGCAAAGACTTCGTCACTACCATCGAATGTTACACACAGGTAGGGAATAAAAACGCGGTTACTTTCTTGAAACCGAGAAACAAACTTCCCAGGAAAATTAACTAAAATCGTGTTTTCACGTTATCTAAATGTATCTGCAGTTCATCGAAGATGGCACAATGGTATCGCCAACGGTTTTTGCAAGAAGATGCTTGTGTTATCTCATGAGCAACATGCCTCAAGAAGCTCTGGGAGATGCAATGCAGGCGCAAGTAGTGTCTCCTGAGTGGCCAACCGCTTTTTATCTTCAGGCTGCTGCACTCTTCAGCCTTGGAATGGATAAAGATGCTTGTGAAACCCTAAAAGACGGAACTTCCTTGGAAGCCAAGAAACAGAACAACAGAAACTGAAAACTTCATGTGTATAGGTTTCTTCTCTCTTTTGTCTTCTTGGTTTTCTGATTGGATTATGGAAAAAGCCTTATTGTCTTTTGTATTCTTTAAGCATTTGAGTTCAGCTCATTTTAAATTTGTGGTTTCCAATTTGAAGAGATGATTCAAATGTAATTTGCAAATCAAGAAAGAAAAAGGATCTGTCTCATTTTAGTCCAGTATCCTTATCCAACTCTTAGTGATCTCTTCTTTAAACATAGCTTCAAGAGAAGGTAAAAAAACAAAAGATTTAGCACAACTATTGTCTAGTATTGATCTATCAAGAGTCTTCAAAGCCAGAGATGTTTGTGTCTGAACCCACAAGAGGTAAGACCACCACTTGGGATCACAGAGATTTTCACCAAGCCGGAGTAGAGATGGATATGATACAAGATGTAAAGCTCACAAGTCACAACGATCTAAAAGTTTTTACAGCTACAAAACGTGTAAATAAATAAGCAACAGGAGGGATTGATGTAGCAATTGCAAGCGGCTCAAGAAGAGGAGAAGAACGAGCGCGTGAGGGCGAAAGAGAGAGAGAGAGAGAGAGAGAGAGAGACGGAAATGGTTTCACTTGAGGACTTTGAAGTGAAAAAGCCAGGAAACAATGAAGGCGAAGACCATACCGGCAAGCAAGAAGTTCATAACACGGCGACCATGCCAGATTCCCCGTGGCTCTGTCTGAGTCTGAGATTGTCCTATAGCTGCTTGTGACTGGGTAGAGGCAGTGCTCTCTGGGTTTGATTGTTCACCAGCCACGTTTATAGCCATTGCGCCACATATCTCACATGTCCTGCAACGAAACAAAGAAGAGATTTTAACTCCAACCAGATTCCAAGACCCAAATCAGAGGCTATACACAGTTATGAGTTCAATTGTGACTGGGAACATATCTAATACATGGCAAGAATCATAGCATTTCATCAAAAGGGACTGCAAGATTCTCTAAGCTGCAGAATTAGACCTATGAAACTGAATGATTTGAAGCAAATTCACAAACATGAGACAGCAAATGTTCATATTTCTACAGGCAAATAAGAAGCAATTGGTGGCCAAAAAACACAGTAGACAATCTTTCTAAGAAGCAATCATATGGATCTCTAGAAATCAGACAAGAAAAGAAACTCATAGTACATAAAAAAAAATAAAAAGCAAAACACTTTTGTTTTTTCCTCATTAAAGCTTCATTAGCACTATTTTTAATCAAGACAGAATCATAAACAAGAAAAAAGGAGAATTGAAGATAAGACTTACAAGTTTCCTTTGATCTTGAACCAAGTTTCAGCACACTTACTATGAGCAACACCCAAATCACCTTTACAAGAACAACCTAATTGCAAAGGCAAACCATAATACTCTACTTCTTCATCATCTTCATCTTCATCCTCCTCTTCTCCTTCTTCATCATCACCATCGTCATCATCTTCATCTTTGTTACTACTCCTCTCCAAAGGCAAATGACAGATCCTGCAATCTTTACCTTCTTTCTTCTTCCTCCTCTTCCTCTTCTTCTTCCTCCTCCTCCTCCTCCTCTTGTTACCACCGGAATGTAGCTTCGCCTCCGGCAAGCCACCGCCACCGCCACCGCCACTCTCTAAATCCACCTCAGACAAAGAATCCAAGTCGGAGGAGGAGTCTCCGTCGGCGCTAATTTCGACCGAGTACGGTGATGAGTCTCTTGGGTGAGATCCAAAACCAAAAGTAGGCATTTTTTTTCTCTCTTTTTTTTTTTGTTTTCTTGAGGATTAAAGCAAAGCAAGAGTCATGGGTTTTACGAGGAAACCAAAAGCAAAGAGAAGAGGAAAATTTAAGAANGGCGCTAATTTCGACCGAGTACGGTGATGAGTCTCTTGGGTGAGATCCAAAACCAAAAGTAGGCATTTTTTTTTAATTCTTCCTTTTTTTTTTTTGGTTTTCTTGAGGATTAAAGCAAAGCAAGAGTCATGGGTTTTACGAGGAAACCAAAAGCAAAGAGAAGAGGAAAATTTAAGAAAAGAAAAAGCTAATTTTGTCTTGGAGGGTTTTTTGCAATTAAACAAAGAAAGAAATAAGAAATTATTATTATCATTGCAGAGAGAAGAAATGTTGGAGAAAGAGAAAAAAAAAAAAAGCTTTGGACAAAACAGCAGCTTCTGCTTCTGTTCTGTTTTTTTTTTTTCTTTTTAATTATTATTTAGAAAAACAAAAAATTTACTAGTTGTTTTGTTTTGTCTCCTTCAAGTTTGGAAGATATTTCAAAACCAGAGTGTGCTTNAAAGAAAAAGCTAATTTTGTCTTGGAGGGTTTTTTGCAATTAAACAAAGAAAGAAATAGGAAATTATTATTATCATTGCAGAGAGAAGAAATGTTGGAGAAAGAGAAAAAAAAGAAGAAGCTTTGGACAAAACAGCAGCTTCTGCTTCTGTTCTGTTTTTTCTTTTTTATAATAATTATTAAGAAAATTAAAAAAAAAAATTACTTGTTGTTTTGTTTTGTCTCCTTCAAGTTTGGAAGATATTTCAAAACCAGAGTGTGCTTGCTTTTATAACTTTGTTTGATCCCGTGGTACGGATTCATAATTCTTCTACATTGATTTTCCACTTTAATCAAACTGTTTTTTTTTTAATCAATGTTGTATTTCGTGTTCCATTTGGTAGTAGCAGTTAAATTACAGTTTTTAAAATTAATAATTGTAAATTAATGAAAAATTGAACAAAAAAGTTACATTATACATGAATCCGGTTACATTAAACACGTTACTTTTTTAAAAAAGTTACTTGGACGCAAAAGGCGTTTTTATATCTGTTTGGTACTTTGCTTTATTTCTTGAATAAGTTAGTTTGGTTTGTTTCCAGTAATGAATTTGTTTAGTACTTTACCCATCTCGTGATATAAAACAATGTACTTTCCTTCTTTTAATTAGATTTACTTCTATAAAGTTTCATTTTAACTTATTAGTTCGTTTCATTCTAATTTGGTACATACATTACTTCTACAAATTAGATTGTTTTTTTTAAATAGATAAATGATATCCTAATAAACTCATGATTAACCTGGTTTTGATTTGAAGTAATTTGTTGAACATACATGCAATTCGATGTTAATAGTGTCAGACCAAAAAATGTAATAGTGTATTGGGGTTGGTTGAATAGTATAATAACAGGAGGTCAAATTGTAAAGAAGGTAAGAAATTGAGGGGGGGGCATTGATGAAACAAGACATAAAAATCACTGTCAATGTCAGTACTTGTGTCAGGATGTAACAATGTTGGCTGGGAGGAAACTCACCGTTTCTTTAATAATTGTTCCAAGGAAAAAATGAAGACCACAATTTCAAAAGTTTTTTTGATTTATACAGTACTTGTGGTTGAGAAATCTTGATTTTTTCTTTAAAGGAAATTCTGTTCTAACTTCTATTAGATTTGATCATTTGAGAAATGACATTAAGATATGTTCTTTTTTCTTGTACATTATTATCACTTAGAAGCTACAAATTTTAATTTCATTAAGTTTATTTATATACTATATCACCCTTATAATTCTCATTTTA
>OVAF01001440.1:8930-22120 GCA_900406245.1 Odontarrhena argentea | reverse complement strand
AGCCACATAGGACAAATACCACTTTTGTGACTTCTAAACTAATAGTGGTAGGATAATAGTATGATTTACATAACGTAACATTATATTAAATATTTTAATTTTTGTTCGTTTTATTATTTTTCTTAATTTGTACGATATGACTCAACAATTTTATTGTTTATTTTCCCTTTTAAAAAATGTTAAGTAATACTAAAATCATAATGTAATATTATGTTATGTAAATCTTATATAATTTCATGGTAAATATTTTAATATTCGGTTTTTTTTTCCTTAATTTTGTAAGGCCTAACTTCTTTATTTTTTAAAAATATAATTTTATTATTTTTCATTTTTTAAAAAGTAAATTTTTTGAATGACATTATTGAAAAGAAAGTAAAATTGCTTGCATGGCATAATATTATTGGTTGTTTTGAACACACAAATACTTTTATTTATATTTTGAAATTCATTTTATATATATATATTTTTATGATTTTTTTCCCCTAATTAGTAAGGTATGCCATTTTTTGTCGTAGATTTTTTATTTGAAAATATCCATTTCAAGGGAAAAAAAAGACAAATATATTTTTAAAAGAAAATAAAAAAATATTCCATTTTTTGTTTTTTTATAGATTTGTTTTTTACTTGAAATTATCCTTTTCAAGGAACTTGAAAATATCCTTTTTAAGAAAAAGAAAAACAAATATATTGTGAACTGAATTTCCATTTTCTCTAATCGCTTAAACCATAATAAATATTCTATTATCATTAATATCAAAAAATATTAATATCAAAAATATTAGTATCGTTGTTAAGTATAAAAAAAAATGTCTACAACAATAATAAGTAAACTATACTTTAAGTCTTTAACTACTATTAGGCCATGTTCTTTCTAAGAAATGAAAATTCGATAAATTTTTTAAAATGGTATACAAGAGTAATAAATAAACTGTACTTATTATCATTAATATTATCTTTTGTGATTTCTTTAATTTTGTAGGGGAAATATAAAAAATACACTTTGAACTCTTTTATTTCAATTTTACTCTTTTTAGCCACCACTCTTTCAAAACAATACTTTGGAGAAAAATTGTTTTAGATCTCAATTATCAAACCATAAAAAATAGTTTCCACCCCCTAAAAAACTAAACCCTATAAATCCTAAGTCAAATAAACCCTAAACCTAAAACCCTAACCAACAACCCTAAACCCTAAACCCAAACCTAAAACATAAAAATAAAAAAAAATAACAAAGCTAAAATAGTCAAAACATGTAAAATTAAAAAAGTGTAAAATTGAAAGTGTAAAAATGAGAGAGAGGGAGATAAAAAGTGTATTAGAAATAGTTTCCCTAATTTGTAAGGTATGCCATTTTTTTGTTTTTTTTTTTTTTCTGTAGACTTTTCCTCGAAATTATCTTTTCTAAAGAGAAAAAACAAAAATATATAATCGAATTTTCAGATTTTTTGAATTTTTTTTCGATATCTACTTATTTGTTTAAGGTATAATTTCTGATTTCTTTTTTTAAGGACTTACGTAGCATATGTTTATTGGATGTTCTTGTGATTTTTTTTTTATAGAAATTATTTTAATGATTTTTTCATTTCCTTTTTTAATGTTTACATTTCAAAATAGACCAATCAGAACATTTCAAAATAAATGATGTATATGGAAATTTCTACTTGGGTTTAAATTTTGCATATAAATTCACTAATATATAGTTATAAATTTAAATTAAATGAAAAATGTAATAGTTTTTATTAAATAGAATTTTAATAATAAATTATTTTTAATTGAAGTAAAATTACTTTGACAATATATTAATATTTATTTATTTCCCATATAGATACAACTATTTTTTTATGATTTAAATAGTGTGATTAAGCGTACATTTATTTTCATCAATAATTTTTATTATTTAATCATTATTTAACAGGAGTATACAAATTTGTCTCATATTTTTTAGAATATGATCAATTCTTTGACGTGTGTTCTCTTTCGGACCAAAACCATACTAAAATTCATTTCGCCATCGTTATTCTATTTTTAATAATCGTTTACATATTACTAAAATAATTTTTTAGATCCACAAAAAAAATTCAACTTCAAATGTAAATACAAACATGTCCAAAATAATAATATATATATATATACATATACATTATATACATTAAATCGACAATTGTTCTCTTTATCACTAACCCATTGATATTTGTATTAGCAACACCATAATAATATTTTATCTCTTACATAATAAATTAGTAATTTTTCATATTTACATTAAGCATAATAATCTGTTTTAACAACAAAATCAAATATAAAACATGAACAAAAGATATTACTAAAAACTTTTTAATTGTATTTAAAAATCCGCGTTTGGCGCGGGTCAATATCTAGTTTAAAATTAAGTCCAAATCCAGACTAAAAATCTTAATCACATACAAACAAAAGTCTAAAGAGAACAATGAATGTCGTTTACAAAGACCGTTTCATAATTTTTTTTCGTAGTTTTATGTTTTTTAGTTTTCTAACACATTCACATACATTTTTAACTGTTTATCTATTATGTTTTGTCTTCTCTTACATAGTTTAATTTCTTATTGAACAGATTTAACCTCCTTTACGTGACCCATGGTCATTTCCAACGATCAAGGGTGCTACAGTTTTATGGTCTCTCACTCGTAATCGAAATTACATTAGACACAGGTCAAATCCAGTAAATTAGAATTTTGAAACATGTAACATTTACGTTAGGAACGCTCCACTTAGAAAAAATGTTAAATAAAAATTGCAGTTAAAATGTTTTTTTAGTCAATCTATTTTAATCCATAAGGAACAATTAACCAAAAAATGTCAAAAAGAAAGATATATATTTTTTTAATTCTATGATAAATTGATTTTTTTTTTCTTAATAAAATATAAGTATCTTTCCAAAATTTTATTGATTTATAAAGAATAAAATTTTTACATTTTTATATTAATGCAAGGTTATTCACTGCTGGTCCACATTTTTTATCTCTATATTTGGAGTTTTTGTTAAAGGTGCTTTAGGAAAGATTTTGAGATTCGATTTTCAAAATAAAATACATTATATTTTTGATTAATAAAGAAAATCTAATATGATATATCTAACATACCACAACTTGAATAATTTATCGTGGTCGTATAAATTAAGAATATAAATTTCTTTTCATAAATGTGAATATGTGATGCATATACATCTATTGCCGGAATCCTCAAGATTTCATTTAGTAGTATATATAACGATTCTTATAATATAGAATAAATCGATAAATAAATCATAAGATAAAACAAGTTGCATTTTTAAGTCACTGTTTACACAATAACATATTTAACTTCGATTTCAAAATAATAAAATTGAAAAGAGAAGAACTTTAGAGTCCATGATTACATTAAATATTTAAAATTCTTTAGAAATTAAAATAAACAAATGCAAATTAGTTAGTTCAGTATATTGTAATTCTTACAATTTGTATACTTATTGGTTTTGGGCCGGGGCATTACCGCATTAATGACCAAACACGACTTTACTGAATTTTTAATTAATTAAATGGCAAACATCTTTATAAAGTGCCCAGTTATTTCGGTGTGGTCATTTTCATATATATATATTGAGGGCCTTCTTCTTTCTTGTTTTCTCTAGTGTCCCCTAAATCTAGGGTTTTTAAGGTTTCTTATCTTTCTCTACCTCCTCCTCTTCCTCCGCCAGATTCTTCTCTCTTTCTCGAAGATGAGCAACGACAAGGACACCATGAACATGACTGGTCTCACCGCTTGTACAATTCTTTCCTATCTCTCCTCATTGTTTTGTTTCTTTTTCTAGGTTTTTCTGAAAACTCTTCTCTCTTGCGTTTTCTTTGTAGCTCTTAACGAAGACGATCGCGCGGGGCTTGTTAATGCTCTTAAGGTGAGTTTTACAAACCGATTTAATGGATTGTTTTCTCTTTCTGGGTCTGAGTATATTTAGAATTGATTGGACTAGAATGGTTTATAGCAATGGATTTTGGGTGTTGAGGATTGTCTCTCATCATAATTCGATTGTGAATTTGTAACATTATTTGTGGATTTCTGCAGAACAAGTTGCAGAATTTGGCTGGACAACACTCTGATGTTCTTGAGAACTTGAGTCCGGCTGTCAGGAAGCGTGTGGAGGTTCTAAGAGAGATTCAGGCAAGTCTAGTGTTTGTTAGTTGCCTGTTGGGATTTTGGTGGAGTTTTGTTATCTGATTCGTATTTCACTTTTACCTCACAGAACCAACATGATGAGATGGAAGAAAAGTTCTTCGAGGAGAGGGCAGCTCTAGAAGCTAAATATCAAAAGTTATATCAGCCTTTGTACACCAAGGTTTGTTAATGGTCTTTGGCTTGTGATCTTTAGCTTCCTCTTGTTAAGAGTATCTTGATACATGTGAAGCCTTGAATAAGACTTTTCTCTGTTGCTGTTTACTTCAATCGATAGCAATAGCGATGTGTATTATATTACTTCTTTTCATATCACCATACGCGAGTGTCATTGGTATTAATAGTTTCCTGCTTTCCTTATGCATTGATCACATACAGCGATATGAGATTGTGAACGGTGTGGTTGAAGTTGAAGGTGCACCAGAAGAAGTAAAAACAGAACAGGGCGAAGATAAAGCTGCGGAAGGTGTGTTACTAATTACTTACACTGAAGTCTGGTTGTGTCTTTTAAGTTTCTGGTGATGGTGAAATCATGTTGCAAATGATTTTAAAATAATGTTTTTCTGTAGAGAAAGGAGTACCAGATTTCTGGCTTATTGCATTGAAGAACAATGAAATTACCGCTGAGGAGGTTTGTTTTTACGATACTTTTTTTTTCCTTCAATGTAATATTGGTTCTCTGTATCTTGACGTATTTTTTTCATGACTGTAGATAACTGAGAGAGATGAAGGGGCTCTCAAGTATCTTAAAGATATCAAGTGGAGTAGGGTTGAAGAACCAAAGGGGTTTAAGCTTGAGTTTTTCTTTGATCAGAACCCTTACTTCAAGAACTCTGTCTTGAGTAAGACATATCACATGATTGATGAAGATGAGCCCATCCTCGAGAAGGCCATTGGGTAATAATCTTTTGCTTAATCAAGTATTTGCTGTTTTTGGGTCTGAAGACAAGAAGTCTTAATTGATTGTGGAATGTTGTTTAGGACGGAGATTGAGTGGTATCCTGGAAAATGTTTGACTCAGAAGATCCTTAAAAAGAAGCCAAAGAAGGGATCGAAAAACACAAAGCCTATCACTAAGACTGAGGACTGTGATAGTTTCTTCAACTTTTTCAGTCCGCCCCAAGTTCCTGACGACGAGGAAGATATTGATGATGACATGGTATGTCCATCTCCAGAAGCAATTTAATTATCTAATTTAGGACCTAAGCTTTTGTTTAAACGTGAATCTGAACATCCTTTCAATAATCTTGCACAGGCTGACGAGCTCCAAGGCCAAATGGAGCACGACTATGATATCGGGTTTGTACCTTTTATATTCCATCTTGAGATTGATTGAGTTTGTAACTGCTTCGACCTTGGGTCTGAATCTGTGACTGTGTGTCTCTTGTAGATCGACCATTAAAGACAAGATCATCTCGCATGCTGTGTCATGGTTTACTGGTGAAGCTGTTGACGCAGATGACCTTGACATGGATGATGAGGAGGATGATGATGAGATTGACGAAGATGATGATGAGGACGAGGAAGATGATGAGGAGGACGAGGATGATGATGAAGACGAGGATGAGGAAGATGAAGCAGAGCAAGGCAAAAAGAACAAAAAGAGGGTATGTTATATGTTTGCTTAATGGTTGACTTTCTGTTTCTTATATCGAATTTGGAACCTCGGAAGCTGATTTTGTGGTGTATCTTTCTCTTTGTCTTCTTGCAGTCATCAAGTGGGCACAAGGTAACAACCACTCAATTTCCTGTTTAAGATAACTTTGTTTAATTCTTCATCGTCTGTTGCTAAACTAAGCTCATCTCACTTTAAACAGAAGTCTGGAAAAGGTCAACCTGCCGAACTTGAGAGGCCACCGGAGTGTAAGCAGCTGTGAAGAATCTTCATCCATCTCCAACGAAGAAGCTTCACTTATATTGAAGTCAGGTCTTTGAGCCGAGGTTGTGTTTCTTAGTTTGCAGAGTCATTGTCCGGTTCATTATATATCAAGTTTTGGGTGGTTTGGTTTGCTTAAAAAAATTGGTTCTTTTGGTTGGTTTGTCTCTGATTTTTCATTTGTAATGCGTTCTCATGAACTGGTTTGAGTAAGAGAGTTATTTTGTCGATTTGGTCAAATTCCGATTCAATTGAATTTATTATCTAGCGTGAAATGGCTGGGTTCGGTATTAGATTAACCGGTTCAAAACAACTGGTTTTAATGTTAATCAGGAAAACTACTTTATGTAAACTTATATTTTATAATTTCTCTAGAAGATCTAGTAGAAAATTTAAATTTATGTCTGATTAATAGGAATGTTTGTGCGTAAATGGCCGGGTTTATAAAGCTGTAAATTTGGTTTATCACCAAATCACCGGTTTACTAAAACCAAACAATGACCCGGTTTAGTCGTCGGTTTGTGTTTACCTATGAAAGACAGAAGACGACAAAAGTCACAAAACCTGAGTCTCGTCAAGAACAGAGCCAAGGAACCCCTAAAAAGGAAAAATTGTGTTGAGGAGGGAAACGAAAACCTAAAAGCCTTCACCTTTCAGCATTTTGTTCGACAGTTTCTCTTTCTTTTCGTCAGGATTCTGTCTTCTGGGTAGGGTAACTCGAATTATCCATTTTTGTCCTCGTTTGAGTTTGGCTTTGTAGAAAGAATAGCTTTCTATGGCGAGGATCCTCCGAAATGTCGCTTCAATGAGACGGTCTCTCTTCTCCTCCGAGGTAGCTAATCTTGTTTCTCGCTTGGGTATTGCGAGAAATGAAACTCTTTGTTACTGTCGTTCTCACGGCTAGTTGCTTGGATTCACTAGGGTAACTTTTCTGAGAATGGTTTCGATGGGTTTTGCAGGTATTAAGTGGAACATCGTCTCAGCTTCGAGGTTTTTCTGCCAAAGGTTGGTTAAAGTTTTGATCTTTGGTGCTTTTACCGAACTGGGTTTGTGATTTTCTTGGAGCCGTATCCTTTTCCTTTTGTCATTCTTCTGATTAAGGATTTTTCTTCTTTGAAGCTGCTCCTAAAAAGAAGACTAAGTCAGATGGAAACGGTTCATCTGAGGAAGGGATGTCGAAAAAGGAGGTTGCTCTTCAGCAAGCACTTGATCAGATAACCAGTACATTTGGCAAAGGTTCAATCATGTGGCTCGGTCGTGCTGTTGCTCCCAGAGATGTCCCCGTTTTCTCTACTGGCTCTTTTGCCCTCGATGTAGCATTGGGAGTCGGTGGCTTTCCTAAGGTATATATATTTGAAATTTGGTTTAGCTATGATGGTTCCCTGAGGTCTATGTCTCTTTGAAGAGTCTTGTACTATTGGTCTCACCTCTCGCTAGCTTCTTATTCTTCTGTTTATTGTCGATTCAACAGGGACGTGTTGTGGAGATATATGGTCCTGAAGCTTCTGGAAAAACAACACTTGCTCTTCATGTTATTGCAGAAGCACAAAAACTAGGAGGTATTTACATGTTTCTTAACTCTTCGTTTTTGACATATAAGTATTCTAATGATGTTCTTTGGACAGGAACCTGTGTCTTTGTAGATGCTGAGCATGCTCTTGATTCCGCACTGGCTAAGACAATCGGTGTAAAAACAGAAAAACTGCTTCTATCACAGCCTGATTGTGGTGAACAGGCCCTTAGCCTTGTGGACACGCTAATCCGAAGTGGTTCAGTCGACGTTATTGTAGTTGATAGTGTAAGTAAGGTGATTCATATGGAGTGAATAATGGATCGATGATCTTGCTTCAGGCTATCATATTTCTCTCCTTACATGTTTAACTAATTTGTTTTTACAGGTGGCTGCTCTTGTACCTAAGGGAGAACTTGAGGGCGAGATGGGTGATGCCCATATGGCTATGCAAGCCAGATTGATGAGCCAAGCTTTGCGTAAATTGAGCCACTCTTTATCGTTATCGCAAACACTCCTAATCTTTATAAATCAGGTATGTAGTTGAGACTTGTAGATAAGGTCTGGCTGTAAGTCCCTTATGCAAATGTATCTTTTTCCCAATGTTTTCTATCCAGGTGAGAGCAAAACTATCTACATTTGGAGGATTCGGAGGTCCAACTGAAGTTACATGTGGTGGAAATGCCTTGAAGTTTTATGCTTCTATGCGTCTGAATATTAGGCGAATTGCACTAATCAAGAAAGGCGAAGAAGTAAGTTTCAAAAACTCGCATCACTGATTTTGAGTTTGAAGCTCTTACGTTTACCATTTTCGGCTTTTCCTACGATCTGTCTTTTGTTTGCGATGTGTCTATCAAAGCTTTTCTGTTGCCTCCTTAGTTGTGACAGATGATCTTCTTGAAGATATGTAAGAACTGTATATAAACTTCATTTGATTGTCTTTTCAAGCCCCTACCTTTTACTACGTTCTGCCTTTTCTTTGATGTCTCGGATTTTTGTGGTGTGCTTGATTGATCACTCAAAACTTTTATGTCGCCTCCTTAGTTTGAACAAATGCTGATATTGAGGATGACTAAGAAATGTTTATTCTGCATTTGATACTAAATTCAGCCTGTTGGTGATCTGTGAGTCAAAGCTTTTCGATTGCCTCCTTAGTTTTGAACAAAAACTGATCTTGAGAATGAGTGAGAATTTGTTTATAGGCTGACATTGTGTGCTTGTGCAGACAACGGGAGGTCAAATATCTGTAAAGATAGTGAAGAACAAACTTGCTCCGCCATTCAGAACAGCGCAGTTTGAGCTCGAATTTGGGAAAGGAATCTGCAAGGTGACGGAGATAATCGATCTGAGCATAAAGCACAAGTTCATTGCCAAAAACGGAACTTTCTACAATCTCAACGGGAAGAACTACCGTGGGAAAGAGGCTCTGAAGAAGTTTCTGAGACAAAACGAACCAATTCAGGAAGAGCTCATGACCATGCTCAAAGAGAAGCTCATGGCTGATGAAACTGCAGAAAAGGAATCTGAGTCTGAGGAGGAAGAAGAAGAAGATTCTGAAAGAGTTTTGGTTTCACCTGGAAACACAGATGATGAAGCACCAGCTGCTGCTGCTGCTGCTGCAGTGGTGTAGTATAAATATTCTTTCTTTGCTTTAGAGTTTTAATTGGGTTTGGATTTGGTTTCTCTCTCTCCGCATGTGATTTAGGTGTAACTTAATAACATTATCTTTTGATGTAGGTGAGAAAATTTTGTTGTTATATGGAAGGGCTGATATTAATGTTCGGGAAAATGTTACTATAACATTTCCTATCTACCAAATCTTATTCAGGCAAGCACAGAAGACAAAGAAGAATTATAAAACTCACACATTTCATTCATTCAGATTATATTCTCAGAATCACATTAAAGGAACCGTTTTTCTCATATTCAATTGGCCAGTTTATGGATGTAAAAAACAACAGAAAAATGTGTAAAATGATAGTGGGGGAGAAAAGAAGACATTACATAAAACAGTTTTAACTCAAAACGTGACACCAATTGAATACTACATTTGGATGACGATGTGGGAAGCTTAGTTTATTGTTCAAACTGCTTCCTCGCAAACAGACACTGAGCGATGAAGCCAATATTAGAGAATATACTCCACATCGAAGTTGGAAAAGATTGTTAGTAATATATGAGTAGCTCACTAATTATCAATTGGTTTAAAGTTTGATACATATGAAACTTCATATGTATCAGTGTACATTAAATTCAAACAAGTATAACTGATCCTATTTGATCACTTTTTTTTTTAACACAACAATTAGAGAAATTGGTTGCGAAATTGTGCAGGACTACTTTTAGGATTCTAGAGATTGTTTTTCTAAAAAATGTTATATTGGTTAAAATATGGTTTTCAAATTTTTGTTTTTACATAAAAAAAAAAAAACCATAATCTGAGATGTTCTCTACTGACTGGTTGATTTTTTTTTCCTTTTTATTAAAAATTAATTTTCACAAACCAATCAAATTGAACTTGGGAAAGATTAGAATTTCTCTCAGGAAAGCAGCTTGAGCCGTTTAGGCCTAAAGTTGTATTCAGTTTAAGTTTTTGATTATTGATTAATAAAAGAGATTTCCTGAAGAGATTTTGATAAATTAACCACTGTGAAGAGTATTCACAAACCCTAGAGCTTTTCCGAAAGCCCTGAGAGGAGGACTCTCAAACCCTAGTTTCCGGTTATTCTCAGAATCAACGAATCTAGTTCTATCCCTAGAAACTTCCGCTACATCAGTTGGTATCAGAGCTGAATTTGGTTTGGTTGTTGTTTACCATGTTGTTCGGACGTTTTTATCTCACGGATGATTATCCATTCTCTTCAACACATGACTTGTATGGTCAATACAAGGAGATTTATGGTCCTCCAATATATGATCGATACGATGTGATAGTCGTAGATCCGGTCGACTTCATATTTTGTATGCTCCCACTTCGACCAAAGCTTCGTTAAAGGATTTCATTAAAAGTGAAATAATGCAATCTAATGGTGAAGTAATTTGTGGGGTTACACGTGCCATTGAAGATTCAAAGTTACGTGGCTACTCCATAAAAAATGATTTGTTGACTAAAGATAAAGAATTATGCCACTTCATGTTTGATGTATTTAACAACTTCATCGAAGGTCCACTGTCAATGGACATAGCCATAGACTGTTGTATTAGAGCCCACCAATTAAATAGTCTCGTGTGCATGAGAGGAGAGGAAAAACACATTTCTCTTATTCAAGAATATTGCCAGTGGGTATATTGGAAGAATGAAGATCAGGCAAGACGTTTTGAACTCGAAGATCACGAGGACGAATCTTCTTCAACTGGAGAGAATGATGTAGAGAGATATTTAGAATAGAATATCTTCTTATTTAATTGATTATTATTTAGGTAATTTTCTATTACTATTTTATGGTTTTCTAGGGTTTTTAGATTCATTATAAATATGGCGTTTAGTCTCAAGTTGTATGAAGTTTTGATGATTAATTAAAAGGATATTTCCTGAAGAGGTTTTGATAAACCACTGTGAAGAGTATTCACAAACCCTAGAGCTTTTGCGAAAGGCCTGAGAGGAGGACTCTCAAACCCTAGTTTTCGGGTATTCTCAGAATCAACGGATCCAGTTCTATCCCTAGAAGCTTCCGCTACATCACAGCTAATTCAAGTTGTCGACAAATTCTTCCGATCAATGCTTGCAACTTGAATTGGGAGGATTCCAATTTTGTTTCTTAGTTGAAGGTTGAATCTTATAACGTCGATCCACCGACAATCACATCTCTAATTCAACCTCATCCGTGACGTAAATTCTCAATTATCATGCCATACATATTAGGGGTGGACATTAATAACTAGTACCAAAAAATCGAACTGAGCCGCACCGTACAAAGGGGTATTGGTTCGGTTTCGGATCCTCATAAATAATCTATGGAATTTAATATTAAGTTTAATAGATTTCGGTCTGGTACGGGTAATACCCAAAAACCGAATGAGACCAAACATTAATTTTGAGTTATTAAACTTATAATCTCATATTCCAGCTCTAGGATACTCAACTTTTAAGTTATCAACTATTTATTTTTTTTTTTATTTTTTTTTATTATCAACTCTAAAGACTTTCAATTTCAAATATGATATTCTTTTAGCTTTTATTTTTCATTTGGTATATAAAGATTTTGGTTTTCGGATATTCGGGTGTGAATCAAACCAAACCGGACCATTTAGTAATTTTATATACTTAAGATACTTATGGAGGTTTAAGAGTGTGATGCTCTTAAGTCGAACCATATGTCTGATAAAGCCATAATCGTTAAGCCATATACCTAGTACCCAAAACTTTGTGCCATATATACCTTAAGCCTAAACCATACTGCGGTAGGTAATAATAGTGGATTCGACTGCCTAACATTATGAGTTGACATGTGAAAGATGAGTTGGTCCGCCTTGTCGTAATTCATATTATCTTGTTTAGTAGTATTTGCTAACGATGGTCTCAAAATTCATATGCAAAATGATATCAATTTTGTATTAAGTCGAAGAAAAATTGTAATTAGAAAAATTATTTTATGAGTGATATATTTGCTTTATTAGACCACTTCGAACGGTGCATATGATCGATTGAATGTGTCTAAATGCTACAGTAAAGTTCAATCACAAGTAGATATTTCAAATAAAATATATTAGCGGGCTTGTCATTCACCAACTCCAGCCTGAATCGAATGTAGCCAAGATATTGGTTCAAATACATTTGTTCGACCACAGAAATAGTTCTATAGATGAACATACGGAAAAGACGACGAAAAAAAAAAAGAAAAGAGATGTTGCGAGACCGGAATATATATTTTTGGTTCTTGTTCTTTATGGATCCTAAAATGAAAATAGAAGATTGGGGTAAATCATAAATCCAAAGGAGGTCGCATGGCCAAGGGTAAAGATAGTTAGAGCATCATTAGTGGGGGATATTAAGTGAATCTTTTGGGTTTCAATGAGGCAAAAATAAATCAGAAAAATAAAAATAAAGTCTACAGTTAAAGAATCGCACCTTAAACAAGGTCCGGAAGAATCGGTTCTTATCTCTTAGAACCCCTGACGTGTCAGCTGAGGAGTGGTTGCCTTTATTTTCTTTATTAAAAATAAAAATTGTGTTTTCTCGCTCTCAAATACTCCGAAACCATAAAATTCTTCATCGATCAAGAGATCGATTGCAAATCTAATAGGTTTTTTTGTGATTGTAGAATGTAATCTCTTGTTTTCATCTTTGCGGCCAATTAATTCGAAGTTGAAGAGGCACACATATCGTCATCTTTGAGCAACGACGGGTCAAAACGTTCATCGGAAGTAGATGACGGCGGCGACGGAGGAAACTACACGGCTTACGGGTCTCGGTTTGACTCTTCCTTCTCTAATCTTTGGAATATCGAATATAAAGATTCTTTCACGAATTTCAGACCAATCTTTGAGTTTGGGAAATGCTTGTGATGCAGTCCGTGTTTCTGTTCTGGTATTATCTGCTTGAACTAGTGCCTATTTGTTCCCATCATATTCAACATATTAGTTTCTGTTTTCATCTTTCTTTTCACTTGTAGAATTTGGTGG